>VMDO01006844.1:73804-96475 GCA_007922755.1 Pedetes capensis
CTGGATGGGAGACCGCCTGGGAACACCAGAAGCTGTAGGCTGGGAGAAGGACCTGGCAACCCCCTCCCAAAAATCAATCTGCCATTGAAAACCCTATGAACAGCAGAGAAGCACTGACAATAGTGTTTCCCCTGTTGTACAGAGGGTCGCTATGAGTCGGATACCGACTCGACGGCACCTAACAACAACAACAACAACTGTCAAATACACTGCTGGAAAATGAGCGCCCCCAGGTTGGAAGGAATTTAAAAAATGACTGGGAAAGAGTTGCCTCCTCAAAGTAGAGTCAACCTTGATGATGGGAAGGGAGGAAAGCCCCTGGGACCTCTATTGGCTGATGTGGCATGACTCAAAATGACAAGAAACATAGTGGCTGCAACAATGGGCTCAAATATAAAAATGATCGTGTGCCTGGCACAGTGTTGGGGAGTGTTTCATTCTGTTCTACAAAGGGTTGCTGTGAGTTGGATTCAACTTGTGGGCATATAATGACAATAAACTACCTGTGAAAATATGATGTGACATAGGATGGACATGTAAGAGCCTGGCCAATCAGATGCATGGGTCCAGACTTATGAGAAGAAGCAAGAACAGCAGCAGCATAGGCATCCGGTTTCCATGGCAACGGTGCATCCCTGTCCAGTAGCAGTAACAGTAGTGACCACAGGGACCGATTGTGTGTATGATTTGCTGGTTAGCTGCTTTTCTCCCTGTTCCATTTCCAACTTCAATCCTTTAGAATTCTCGATGGTTCTTTGAACTAGCCACCATCTTTTCAACAAATCCCTTTTCTGTTTAAATTGCCTAGAATCATGTTTTTCTTCCTGGTGAAACTATTTACAGAAGAAATAGATTTGGAGAAGAGAAAAAAGAATGTAAACATTTATACACACTAAATTTCCAGGCGTCCCCTCCAGGAGAACAGATTCTTTGCTCCTTTCTAAGGGCAGCCCAGGGTTAAGTTCATGGGCTCTGGAGTAATGTCCCTGGGCTCACAGCCCCTCTATGCCACTTACTGAGTAGTAAGTGACCTTGAGCAGGTTACCTGGTCTTTCTATGCGTCAAGATGTTTCAATTTCCGTACTTGTAAAATGCGCGTAGTAGCAGTGTTATTCTCTTAAGGATTGTTCTGCATTTCAAATGAGGTAACATTTAGAACATGGACCGGTACATAGAAAGCCTGTCTAAAAGCAAAACCATAAAAAATTCATCATAAAAAAATTCATCATGCACCATCCCAAGTTCTTTTCAGAGGCAAAACCAGTGGGTTGCAATTATACTATATTGATTCTTTCCTCTAGATGCGAGGAGAGGGCTTCCGAGGAGCCTTTAATGTGCAATTTGTCATTCCAGGACTAATGTAGGTCAGAAGAAGCAACGTATTTTTAATCTTCGCACTCAGACAGCTGGCGTCGCAATATTCGTCCTCTTATTAAGCTCGTGAACTTTGTTGGCCTACTTTAGAAGTGAAATAGATGAGATTTGGAAAATCTATATACCATAAATGGCTGGGACTTAGCTCAGTTGGTACAGTGCTGCCCTGCACTCCCTGAGGCCCTGGATTCGATCCCCCGCACTGCAAAGATGGGAAGAGGACTTGGCAGCCCACTCCTGAGACAATCCTGAAACAATCAGCCATGGAAAACCCTATGAGGATCACTATGAGTCAGACTCAACTTGATGGAACCTAACAACAGCTACAGTAGGTAATCTCATCATAAAAAAGAGAATTTTTAATAAGAAATCATTTACTGAGAATTTACAATTCCATAATAGATGATTATGGCCTCCTTAATCTGAGTTAAAATTACAATCTTAAAAAATGAATCCTATACTCTTACCGCCTGCAGCCATAGCCCTGTGGCATCCGATCCTGTCAGATCTCAGAAGCTAAGCAGGGTCAGTCCTGGTTAGTCCTTGGATGGGAGACCGCCTGGGAACACCAGGTGCTGTAGGCTTGGGAGATGGACCCAGCAACCCACTCCCCAAAATCAATCTGCCATTGAAAACCCTATAAATAGCAGAGAAGCACTGACAATAGTGTTTCACCTGTTGTACGTAGGGTTCAATTCCCAACACTGCAAAAATGGGAGAAGGGCCTGGCAATCCACTCCCAAGGCAATCCCGAAGCACTCAGCCATTGAAAACCCTATGAGGGTCGCTATGAGTCGAATACCAACTTGACAGCACCTAACAACAACAAACTATATATATATATATATACATATATATATATATATATATATATATATATATATATATGATGGTTTTCCTAACATGATTTATTAAGGAGATAACCTTTCTCTAATGTGTGTTTTCAGTAACTTTGTATTTGTATTATTTTCTATTAATATTGTATATGTAGTATTTCTCTTCCTTTGCAGTGTCAAAGCATTACATATAAATGTTTCCTATTATATATGTATGCATACATATATTTATGCATTTAAATATATTAGTATATATGTATGTATATATGTATATATACATATATGTATATATGTACATATATGTATATATGTATATATACATATATACATATATGTGTATATATGTGCATATACATACACCAACATACATACATGTATATATGTGTGTATATGTATATATGTATATATGTGTACATATGTATATATGTATATATATGTATATATATATGTATGATGGTTTTCCTAACATGATTTATTAAGGAGATAACCTTTCTCTAATGTGTGTTTTCAGTAACTTTGTCAAAGAGCATTTGACTGTAAATGTATGGGTTTACAATTAGGCTATCTCTTTTATTTGAATAGGCTATATGTCTGTTTCTATGCCACTACTTTGCAGTTTGATTACTATAGTTTCGTGGTATGTTTTGAAGTCAGGTACTGTGATGACCCTTGTTGTTGTTGTTGTTTTTAGGTGCCGTCGAGTCATGTCCGACTCATAGCAACCCTCATAGGGTTTTCAATGGCTGATTGTTTAGGGATTGCCATGGGAGTGGATTGCCATGTCCTTCTCCCACTTTTGCAGTGTTGGGAATAGAACTCAGGACCTCAGAGACTGCACAGCAGTGCTCTACCCACTGAGCTAAATCCCAGACCGTATGATGACCCTAGCTTTGTTGTTTTTGCTCAGGATTGCTTTGGCTATTCTGGATCTTTTGTGATACCTTAAGAATTTTAGGACTTTTTTTCTAGCTCTGTGAGGAATGTAATTGGTATTTTGATGGAGAGTGCATTGAATCTGTAGATCACTTTAGGTAGTATTGACATTTAGCCATTTCCAATTTGGATAACTTTTATCTCTTTCTCTTGCTTAATTGCTCTGTCTAGAATTTCCAGTGGTATGTTAAAGTAGTATGGAAAAAATACGGATGTAGAAAAGAAAAACCTGATTAAGCCACACCAAACCTTGGCTACTTTAAGACTCTGGAGTTTACATTCCCCACTCCCCTAATCAAGGAGTAAGATTGCACTCCCTTATCTAGGGAATGCCAGGAGCATCTCTCTCTGAACACAGACGTGCTGCAATAAAGTCCTCCTGGTATGGACATAGCCCCTGGTATCTAAAAGTTGGTTTTTCAATGATTGTGGTCAAGAACTTGTTGCTTGCTGCTTGGATTGCTAGGTAACACCTGCAGACTGTTTAAAGTAACCAATCAGAGAGAAACACACCAATCCCTTTGTCCACTAGTCTGTAAGTCTGAGATAAGGGACAGGAAAGAATAATTCAGGTAGCACCGCTCTTTTGGGACCAGAAATCCTGCTGCTGCTCTGCTGGCAATGAAGCCCCTTCTTCTAATTAAGAAGTGTTCGGGTGATTCTATCTCTCTGGTGGGCCTTGCTTCCTGCTACATCAGCATCCTTATTTTGGTCCTGATATGAGAGGAAAAGCTTTCAACTTTTCAGTATTGAGTATGATATTAGCTATGGGCTTGTTATAGTTGGACTTTATTCCATTGAGGTACCTTCCTTCTGTGCCTAATTTGTTGGGAAGTTACCATGAAAGGATAGTACGCTTTGTCAAGTGCATTTTCTCTGTCTGTTGAGACATGATACCATTTTTGCCTTTCATTTAATTACTGTGGTATATTACATTTATTGATTTACATGTGGTGGACCATGCTTACATCCCCAAAATAAAACCTTCTTGGTCGTGGTGAATGCTCTTTTTAATGTGCTGCTGAATTCATTTTGCTGGAATTTGGTTGAGGATTTTTGCACCTATGTTCATCAGAGGTACTGGTCTGTGCTATTCTTATTTTGTAGTGTCCTTGTCTGGCTTTGGTATCAGGGTAGTACTGGCCTCAATGAATGGGTTTGAAAGTATTCTGTCCTCTTTAGTCTTTTAGAGGGTTTGCAAATTTGTACTTTTTCTAAATGTTTGATGGAATTCAACAGTAAAGCTATCAGGTCTCGGGCTTCTCTTTGATGAGGGATATTTTCTAAACTGTTCAGTCTCCTTGCTCATTATTGGTCTTTTCAGAATGTCCTTTTCTTTACCATTCGGTGCTCTGAGGTCCATACATCTGGGAATTCATCTGCTTTCTCTGGGATATCTGATCTTGTGGCATGTAATTGATTTTATAGCAGTCTTACATAATCCTTTGTGTTTTCTGTGGTATCAGTTATAATGTTTCCTCTTTCATTTTGGATTTCATTTGAGCCTTTTTTTCTTAGTCTAGCTAAAGTTTTGTTGGTTTTGTTTATCTTTTTAAAACGCTAAGTTGTAATTTTGCTGATCTTTTCTATTGTTTTTCCAGCCTCTTTTCCATTTAGTTCTGCTCTGATTATTCCTTTCCTTCTACTAACTTTGAGCTTATTTTGTTCTTTTCTCAGCTCTTTGAAGTGCCGTTTATGTGCTATCTTTCTTCGTGTTTTGATGTAGGTATTTATTACTGTGGCTTCCCTCTTGGAAATGCTTTTACTATATCCCATAAGATTCGGTACATTGTGTTTCTATTATTGTTTCTCTCGAGAAAGATCTTAAAAAATTTTTTCCTTGTAATTTCTTCATGATCCATTGGTTATTCAGGAACATGTTGCTTACTTTCCACATACTTGTAAATTTCCCAAAATTTGTTTTTGTTACTGATTGCTAGTTTTATACTATTGTGGTTGGGAAAGAGTCCTTGATAAGACTTCAGTCTTCTCCAATTTGCCAAGACTTTTTGGTGGCCTGATGTATGATCTATCCCTGAGAACATTCCTTATACACTTAAGAAGGATGTATGCTCTTGTTATTGGATGAGATGCTTTGAATATATGCTCTAGGTCATTTTTATCTAAAGTGCTGTTCAAGGTTTTCTTACTAATTTTCTGTCTGGATGAAAGTGGCTATTGAAGCCCTTTCCTATTACTATACTGCATTCTTTCCTTTCAGATCTATTAATATTTGCTTTATATATTTAAGTGCAATAATGGTGGGTGCATATGTATTTAAACTTATATGTGATGAATTCACCCTTTTATTATTATTTAACCATCTTTTTCTCTTTTTCTAGTTTTTACATAAAATCTACTTTATATAATATGAGAATAGCTGTTCCTGTTTTCTTTGGACTCCATTTGTATGGAAAATCCTTTTCTACCCTTTTACTTTCGTGTGTGTGTGTATGTGTGTGTGTGTGTGTGTGGCGCTTGGGATGGAACTCAGGGCCTCACACCTGCTAGGCAAATCTACCACTGAAGGCAACTCCAACCCCTTTCTTACTTTTTATTTTGAGGCAGGGTCTTGTTAAGTGGCATAGGCTGTCTCTGGCCCCAAACTCAAGATCTTCTTGCCTTGACCTCCTGAGTAGCTGGAATTACAGGCTCCAGCCCCCATGCCAGGCTCCAACCTTTCCCTTTCCGTCTATGTATCCACTTTGCATTTTTAAAAGTGATAACTCTCCTAGTGTTTTCTGGCTAGATCCAATGGATTAATGCATTTGAAGCGCGTAGAACAGTGCCTGACAGAGGCTGCACACTTAGGAAATCTTACTAGCTCTTACTGTTATTGGTTTTATTGCCAGAGTTTTAGCTTCTGACACAATGAAAACACTTGGAAATGGGAGACAAGGTGCTTCTGAGTCCCTGGGATTCCAGGTGTGCACTGTGGTGCCTAGATGGTGAAGTTTCAAAGACAGCCTCACGGAGAAGTGGAGACCAGTAGGCAGTGGCTTATGGCAAAGAGAAGGATTCCTTGTTGAGGAGATGAGAAGAGTACTCTCTCTTTGCATAGATAGTGTCTACTGACCTGCAGTGATAGCGAGCCTGGGATTTCACAGCCACGCACACAAAGGGGCCAGCTAGGTAGAAGATAAAATAAGACGGCTGTGGAAACCTGGTAACCCAAAGGTTTTCCACGGAGCATGGAAGGTTCAGGTAAAGCACACCCCAAAGAAAGTGACCTGCTGGTCTCTGACTTGGTTCTGAGTTGGCTGGGAGTGAAAAAGAAAGTAAAATCTTCAGAAGTTATAAACTGTTAGCTGACACTCACATGGCCAAAATATTGTGAGTATGACCTTGAACACTACAAATCAGAAGTATAGTCTGAAGGGAATTCAGTTTAGTAATCCTCCCAGGTAGCTTGTTCTTGTTGTTAAGTGCCAACAAGTGGGTATCTGACTCATAGCGACTGAACATACAACAGGCAAAACACTTTATCTGTGCTTCTCTGCTTTTCATAGGATTTTCCATGATGGATTGATTGATTTTTGGGAGTTGGTTGCAGGGTTCTTCTCCCAAGCCTCCAGCACCTGGTGTTCCCAGGCAGTCTCCCATCCAAGGACTAACCAGGTCCCACCGTGCTTAGCTTCTGAGATCTGATGGGATCAGATGCCACAGGGCTATGGCTACAGGCCCCCAGGTAGCTAGAAGATCTTAAAGTTCCCAATATACTAATGTAGAGGAAACATCCCACAATTTGGAAATTCACTGAACACCAGAGCAACAGACACCATAAGCAAGATTCTGTAGAAATTCAAATTGCAAAGACACACAAAAATCATAAGTGTTAGAATTATCAGGTACAGAGTGTAAAATAAGTATATTCCGTGTTTTTTAAATGAAAAAGGAGATTTGAAGTATGAAAAAAGAATAAAAGTATTTCAAAATTAACCAAGCAAATATCAAGAAAGATTACTTCTATAAATAATGTGATCATTATACCTATTCAGTACTGATGCATCTATTTTTTTACTCAAGAAGCTCAGTTCTTAATTGCTAACATAGGGGTAATTTCCTGTTAGGACAGTCCATCATGTCAGCCCCTCTAATTGTGTCTTACTCTCTTCTCTCACCTTGTCGTTGTTGTTATTAGGTGCCATCGAGTTGGTATCAACTCATAGTGACCCCAGGTACAATAGGTGAAACACTATTGTCAGTGCTTCACTGCTATTGATACAGTTTTCAATGGTGGATTGACTTTTGGGAGTGGTTGCTGGGTCCTTCTCCCTCTCTCATTTTGTTGTTGTTATTGTTGTTAGGTGCCGTCCAGTCGGTATCTGACTCATAGTGACCCTCTGTACAACAGGGGAAACACTATTGTCAGTGCTTCTCTGCTGTTCATAGGGTTTTCAATGGCAGATTGATTTTTGGGAGGGGGTTGCCAGGTCCTCCTCCCAAGCCTACAGCTTCTGGTATTCTGAGGTGGTCTTCCATCCAGGTACTAACCAGGCCCGACCCTGCTTAGCTTCCGAGATCTGATGGGATTGGATGCCACAAGGCTATGGCTGCAGGATTTTCTCTCATCTTAGGTTATTTTAAATACGTGAAAATAAAAGCTTAAAAGTGACGCATACCATAAAGGTTCTAGACATGCTACGTTACAAAGCAGTAATTCATCCATAAGATGACCAGGATGTATCATCCCATGGATATAGCCCTAAACTGACAACGTACCTGCTGTTGTTGCTGTTGACTCATGTCCCACTTATAGTGATCCTTATAGGGTTTTCCTTTGTTATTATTGGAAATTTTTAATGTACAATGTAATGTGTCTCATTCTGACAGGCATTTCATTGTGACATTTCCATATAGGTGTTTCATTGTACATTGCACAGGTAAGTCCCCCTATGCCCTCTTGTGCCCCTCTTCCCGCTTCTTCCACACCCTCACCAATGCACATCTTTTTGTGGTATTATTTTTCTATATACCCCTGCATCCCAATTATGTTTAAGGTCCAAAGTAGTGATCTATCTTTTTACATTGTCAGTAGTATTACATGAATAATCCAACACATTTGTATTATTACCATTCTTTGGTATTATTGCTATTATTATAATTATTCCCCAAGCTATTAAAGTTGGGCTGTTTACTTTGAGGTCGCCCACTCTGTCATTCTTCGCTCCTCCTCATTCCTCCTCTCCTGCCTTTCTTCTCCCATCATCTCTTCCTTTTGCTGGATCCCTCCCTCCTCCTTTCTGCTCCCCTAACTTGTCCCTTCTCTGCTAAGTTGATGATCCTTATAGGGTTTTCGATGGCTGATTGTTTCGGGAGTGGGCTGCCCCGTCCTTCTCCCATTTTTGTGGTGCTGGAGATTGAACCCAGGGCCTCAGAGACTGCAGAGCAACACTTTACCAGCTCAGCTAAACCTCAGCCCTGATAATGTATCTTGTCGTTGTTGATGTTGTTAGGTGCTATTGAGTTGAATCTGACTCATAGTGATGCTCAGAGGGTTTTCAATGGCTGATTGTTTGGGGATTCTTTTCAGCAGTGGACTGCCATGTCCTCTGATTTTTGTAGTGCTGGGGCTCGAACCTGGGTCCTCAGAGTGTGGAGCAGCGCTCTACTAACTGAGCTAAACCCCAGCCCCGATAATGTACCTTCCATGGTCTTTAATTCTTATATTCTAATGTATCTGGAGCTCTTGAAAGGGACGTGTAATTAAATTACCAAGAATCCTCGTCTATTTCCACTGAGGAGAAGTTGAGGTCATTGCTACTTATGATCCTTTGGTCACAGTAGCCTGCTGTACGTGAAACTTTCATGAAACCCTTTTTTGAACTCCAATATGACTGAAAGATTCACATATTCAAATATTGCATAGGTTTAGCATGGAAATATGAGCGGTGCTTCTATTTATTCCTCCATCTGCCAGCGTGATTCATAATTCAGCCCTTCCTCGTTCCTCACTGCTGCTCTCTGTATCAACTAGAGAAGCCTGTGTTGACTATGTGAACCTTGCCCTTCTACCTGTCATGATGGAGTTGGAATCGTACACACTGTGAATAAGAAATCCCCTGCCAATTAACCCATCGGTGAGAACTGTTCCGGACCCATTATACCTCCAACCCAGGAGTCTGAAGCAGGTGAGTGTGGCCTCTGAAGGGCAGCCGGCAATGTTTGAAGACATCGCAGTGCCGTGACCATGAGGTGCTGCTGGAATGGAGGACATGGAGGCCAAAGATTCTGCTGAGCTTCCTCCAACCCACAGGAGAGCTGCTCAAATTTGAAAAAACAAAGCCTTCAAATTATGAAGCATGGCAATCAAAACGGATGGTTTTCAGGCCATTCCAGGTGGAGCATTTGTTTGTATCACTCGGATGAGTTGCTCCTTGTTGTTGTTGTTGTTGTTAGGTGCCGTTGAGTCGTGTCCGACTCATAGCGACCCTCATAGGGTTTTCAATGGCTGACTGTTTCAGGATTGCCTAGGGTTGCCAGGTCCTTCTCCCATTTTTGCGGTGCTGGGAATCGAACTCAGGACCTCAGAGACTGGAGAGTGGCACTCTACCAACAGGCTAAATCCCAGCCCCCAAGTTGCTCCATAGCCAACACAAATTATTCAACTATTGAACTCAAAATGTCAATAATGCTGAAGATGAGGAACCCAGCACCTAGTTCCCACATCCTTTCATACACAGAAAGTTGTTCTGCTGAGGAAGGACCTAAACACAAATCCAAGGACAGAGCAGGAGTCAGGTGCAGAGGTGGTGGCAGTTGTTTGGTGATTGGGTCTGACTCATAGTGACCTGATGTACAACAGAATGAAACACTCCTTGACACTGTGCCATGCCCAGCACGATGTCAGTGTTCCTCTGCTGTTCATAGGGCTTTCTCTTTTTTCCTTTATTAGTAAATGATGATGGGGTACCGAGTAACACAGCAATGGCCTTTTCCATTCTGCATCCTTTACATCACTTCTGGCAACATTTTCATTAACCCAGGAAGTTTATGGAGCTTTATGGCCAGTTTGTTGTTAGACTCTGATGCTTATTTGGATTATCTTCCCCCATTTTCCCACATACTCATGAAGCTGTGCTGTTTACATTGAGATTGTCCTCTTCCTCTTCCTCCCTCCTCACTGACGCTCCTCCCCATCCCATCTTCTTCTATCTTCGTTTCCCTCTGCTAGATCCCTTCCCTCTTCTTCCCACTCCTGATGTTGTCCCTTCTACACTAAGTTTAATTGTGCATTTTTTATCTCTCAATGTATGCATAGGATTTTTTCCTTCCTCTAAGTATGGTTCAGCTCCCACATGAATGAGAACATAGGCTTTTTCTCTTTTGGGGCTTGTCTTTGCTCAGTTAAGATGATGTTCTCCAATTCTATCCATTTTGCTGCGAATGGCATTATTCCATTTTTTTTAAAGGTAGCAAAAAAAAAAACTAGACTTAGAACTTAGTGGGGGCAGATGTTGTGGAATAACCACATTTTGCTCGTGACTGCCTTGTGAATGCCAAATTGTTTTGCGTCGATGCTATGTGTACATAGAGCGTACACTCAGGAACCAGACTCCTTTTATCTGGATCCAAGTTCTTCTACTTGCTGGCTTTATCATGGTGAGCAAATTATTTTCTATTCATCAGTTTCTGCCCTTGTAAAATGAGGATATCAGTATACTGACCTCTCCAGGTGGGTGTAAGGATGATATGAATTAATATTTGAGAAGAACCTAAGCAGTGTCAAGCATACACCAAGCAGGAGGTACCAGCCAGCTGACAGCATTTCTGGGACGCAGCTTTCCAATGCCTGTAACACGCAAGTCCACAGTGCGGCACCACCTTGCTGGTACCAAAATTTGCAAGAAAAAAAATTGGATTTTCTGGCAGGTGGAATAAATTATATAGATATAAGAAATGTTCAATCTGGAATAGCTCAAAAACCTGCCCTTTTCCTTTCCATATTTTGTTATTTTTCTGATACTTTTTTCAACTTTGAGCGTCTCTAAAAATACCATCTAAAAGCAACAGTGTCTCACACATCGCTGTGAGCCAAGCTGTAATTGTGGGTGATTAATCATTGACTCTCCCTGCGAAGATGGCTGTTATTCCTGCTATACCCTTGGATGAGTCAGCCAATAAGCCACGTGAGGTCAATTGACAAAGGCATGTGAGTCCTGACAGACCTCCAAAGACCTGCCTTTGACACTCGCTTGTGAAATCAGAAACGCTTCCTATCAGTGATACAGTAGCAGCTTGAAAGAAAATCTTAGTGACAATAGTGAAGTATTCATGTAAGAAATGTGTTTATAGCCAGGCTCGGTGGCGCACGCCTGTAATCCCAGCGGCTCAGGAGGCAGAGGCAGGAGGATCACAAGTTTGAGACCAGAGGCAGTCTCTGTAACTTAGTGAGACCCTGTCTCAAAAAGTAAAAAAATGGGCTGAGGGCGCAGCTCAGTGGTCCAGCACTTGCAGAGCATGCAGGCGCGAGGGCCCTGGGTTCAATTCCCAGTACCACAGGAAAAAAAAAAAAAAAAAGAAGTGTACTTGTCACCCAAAGTCTTGATGACATAGTATTGCACAAAAGCCACAGATTCTGATGATTTTTAAACAGAAAGTAATAAAGAGAAACTGCGAATGTGACGTTTCAGGAATGCCTTCAGCAATTATTCGACTTGGGCTTTGTCTCTTTATGTGTGTACAAAAGTGGTATGTCATAAAAGCCTGTGTTTAGATAAGTCTAAAAGATCTCGATAAGCTGGGTGCGGTGGTGCATGCCTGTCATCCCAGTGGCTCAAGAGGCTGAGAAAGGAGGACCACAAGTTCGAGGCCAGAGGCAGCCTGCCTAACTTAGAGAGACACTGACTCAAAAATAAAAAATAAAAAATAAATGGGCTGGGAGTGCAGCTCAGTGATAGAGCACTTGCAAGGCATGCATGAGGCCCTGGGTTCAACCCTCAAATACATTAAAAAACTACTTTTTTAAGGCTCTTTAATACATATGAGATAAAAATGCTATTCACAAAAGCATTTGTGTGTAACTTTTTTCTTTCTTAGTGCACCATAAAGTATGGGCACATATTTCAGATGACAGTAGCTTAGAGTTGGTGAAATACGGTAATCACAGCCACAGTCCTCAGTAAGTACGGTAAGTATGTCCGCCAAATTCACTGACCCCCTCCACAGTCAGTACCACATAATCAAAGAGAAAATTTGCTCCTAAGGCCTATTTAAGATGAGCCACCAAAATATCAGTTACCATTACTTTCTTAATTTTTAATTTTCCATGTTTATCAATGTATATTAATTATACAAATTAATGGACTTCATTGGGCTGGGGTTTTAGTTCAGTTGGTAGAGTGGTGCTCCAAACTCTCTGAGGACCCAGGTTTGATTCCCAGCACTGTAAAAATGGGAGAAAAACATGGCAATCCACTCCCAAAGCAATCCCAAAACAATCAGCCATGGAAAACCTTATGAGGGTCGCCACGAGTTGGACTGGACTCAATGGCGCCTAACAACAACAGCAGCAATGGGCTTCATGATGACAATTTCTGATGTGAATATAATGTCCTTTGATCCCATTCACCCCCTGATACTCTCTCCTGTCTTCCACTGCACCTCTTGCTCTGCCCCCTTCTCTTCCCAAATTTAATTACTATATATCATAGAAAGCGATGTTATAATTAATATTGTTATTTTTCATGAAATTTGCATTAACTACTTGACACTTAAGACTATAGGTGTAGCCCTGTGGCATCCGATCCCATCAGATCTCAGGAAGCTAAGAAGGGTCGGGCCTGGTTAGTACCTGGATGGGAGACCGCCTGGGAACACCAGAAGCTGTAGGCTGGGAGAAGGACCTGGAAACCCCCTCTCAACAATCAATCTGCCATTGAAAACCCTATGAACAGCAGAGAAGCACTGACAATAGTGTTCCCCCTGTTGTACAGAGGGTCGCTATGAGTCAGATACCGACTCGACGGCACCTAACAACAACAACAACAACTTGACATTTAAATCTATAGCCCTACCACTGTGGTGCCCAATCCCATCAGATCTTAGAAGTTAAACAGGGTTGGACCAGAGAAAACCTTATGAATAGCAGAGAAGCACTGTCCGATACAGTGGCGGAAAATGAGCTCTCCAGGCTGGACAGCATTCAAGAGATGACTGAGGAAGAGTCGCCTCTTCAAAGCATGTTGTTTGTTGTAAAGCATGGTCACCCTTAATGACAGAAATGGAGTAAAGCCCTTGGGACTTCCTTCTGCTTCTGTGGCATGACTCAAAATGAGAGGAAACACAGTGACTGCAACAATGGGCTCAAACATAAAAAGATCATATGCATGGCACAGGGTCGGGTAGTGTTTCTTCCTGCTGTACATAGAGTCTTTGTGAGTCAAACCCAACTCAATGGCACCTAACAACAATATGTTGAACATAAAGGTCCTAAATAAACATTGTTTGTTGCTTAAGTCCATCTCTTCACCACCAGTGCTATCATTTCTTTCATTGGTCTTCTTGGTAGGCGCTGCATCTGATATCCCAGATTGTGGCGTGGGATTGGGGCAGTGCACGTCTGGAAACCAAGCCAGCTGTTGGTATGCAGGTGTTGTGGGGAATGTTATTTACATAGACTGCTCGAGGCTTCTGGAGTGTGGACTTCTATCAGCATGTCTTTTGGGGGACACGCATGCATGCCTATATTCTTACACAATCTAAGCAAGCAGCTACTATGTTTGCTGAATTTGACCTGATCCTTCCAAGATGATAATTTTCTACTTCTCAGTTATTTGGGACTACTATGTTCATCTTTATCTAACTCTGTAGTGAATGATTAAGATATTTAAGAGTCTATAAAAAACCACAATGAGCTCCTGAGGTATATACTATGGCATTTTACTTTATAAATCACAGTTTACTGAGAAAATGTGAAATAAACATCTTGAGTGAGTGAAGAGCACTGCTGTGTGGTCATAGGGGCTAATTTCATTCAAACTTCAGTTCAGTGTTTATTCTTTTTCTCATAAGCTGAATAGGGTTAACTTGTGGCTTCTCAAGTTTCTCCCACATACTGCAAATTAAAATTTTAAAAATAGGTTGGATTTTTAACTGAAATCTTCCCTTATCGCAGACATGCATGCTTGTTGTTGTTGTGGGCCACTGAGTCGTGTCCAACTCACAGTGACCCTCATGGAGTTTTCAATGGCTGTTTCGGGATTGCCTTGGGAGTGGGTTGCCACGTTCTTCTCCCATTTTTTCACACTGCTGAGGATCAAGCCCAGGACCTCAGAGACTGTGGAGCGGCGCTCTGCCAACTGTGCTGGGAGGCAGATAAAGAAGGTGCGCTGTGGGTCGGAGCTATGATGGACATGGGCACAGGAAGGGTGGAGATGCGGGAAAGAACACAGAGAGACGGTTGCCCTGTCCTGAGTGACCAAGCTTGTAACTGACACCTTAGAGAGCGAGAATGTTAAAGAAATTCCAGGTCCAGGTTGAGAAAGTGTTAAGAAATTGGGAGGCAATTCTGTTTTGTGGTGCTGGTGGTGGTGGTGTTAGGTGCTGTTGAATTAGTTTCTGACTCACAGCAATCCAATGTACAACAGGCAAAACAGTATTGTCAGTGTTTCTCTGCTACTCATGGGGTTTCCCATGGCGGATTGATTTTTGGGAGTGGGTTGCCGGGTCCGTCTCCTAAGCCTACAGCACCTGGGGTTCCCAGGCGGTCTCCCATCCAAGGACAAACCAGGCCAGACCCTGTTTAGCTTCTGAGATCTGACAAGATTGGGTGCCACAGTTGTATGGCTGCAGGCATTTAATGTGTTGAGTAGATCATTCTCATCTAGATTTTTTTGTCGTGTCTGTCTTATTACTTCATTTTGTTCCAGTGTGTCTTTAAAGCAAAGAATTTTGCATCAAATGGGTGTAAAACAATGGTAAATGGCTTTTTCAAAAGGATGCATATATCATTGTAATACAGTTATGTAATACTCTATGTGTCTTCCCAAGTGTAAAATATATGTTGCGTTTTATCGCATTGGAGAAACAAGACAAGCAAAAAAGACACACTCAAAAACTGGATGTAAAACAATTTTGAAAGAATGCTTCCATCTAGTGGTCAAATGGAGAAACTCACTTACGTGTATTTGTTGTTGGGTCAGATATGACTCATAGCAACCCTTTGTACAACAGAGGAAACATTCCTCGACACTGTGCCATTCCTGGCACTATATCAGTACTTCTGTGCCATTTATAGGGTTTTCAATGGCTGACGATTTTGGGGAGGGGGTTGCAAGGTCCTTCTCCCAAGGCTACAGCACCCTGTATTCTCAGGGTGTCTTCCATCCAAGGACTAACAAGGCTGGTCCCTGCTTAGCTTCCAAGGCAGGAAACCAGGAGTCTATGGCTGCAGGCACATGTATTCATTAGAGTTCTTAAAAATGTCAGTCTGAGAATTTTCTCTTACAAGGCACACAAGGGTAAGAAGCAATATGGCAAGATTTTCATAGGAAACAACTGATTGATAAGAAAACTCAGAGCAGAACTGATATGATTAAGAGCATCTAATATTTCTCTTATTTATCACTTTGTACAGTTGAAGTTTAATAATTTTGTGTGATTATTTGGCAGTTAGGTTTTATATCTTACCCCCGCCCCCAACAAAAGTCAACTCACAAGGGCAAGAAATTTGTCATTATCATGTTCTGGACCGAATGCTAAGTGCACGACGCATGTATGGCATTGTATAAATATTTTGGATGAAAAATAATAGCAAACAAGGAGAGAGATACTTGGACATGCTAACATTTTCTAAAAGACCAAGAACCATAGGAATGCATATTGGGCTTGATGTTGTTGTTAGGTGCCGTGAAGTTGGTGTCCGACTCATAGCGACCCTCTGTACAACGGGTGAAACACTATTGTCAGTGCTTCTCTGCTATTCATAGGGTTTTCAATGGCTGATTGATTTTTGGGAGTGGGTTACTGGTTCCTTCTCCCAAGCCTACAGCACCTGGTGTTCCCAGGCGGTCTCTCATCCAAGTACTGACCAGGCCTGACCCTGCTTAGCTTCTGAGATCTGACGGGATCGGATGCCACAGGGCTACGGCTGCAGGCATATTGGGCTTGAGAGCCCTTACTTAATTTTCAGTGCTAAAGGTGTTTATCCCTCAAGTACTTTGTTGTTGTTGTTGTTGTTGTTGTTGTTGTTGTTGTTGTTGTTATGTGCTATCAAGTCAGGTCCAACTCATAGCGACTCCACGTACAACAGAACAAAGCAACTCTCTGACACTGTGCCAGGCTCACAACCAAATGGGCGGTTGTAATAAGCATGGGGGCCATGGAGAAGACAGCAGAAGGTCTCTCCTGTTGTCAGTGTAGAGGGAGGAGGATGAAGCCCTCTCTTCTCTTCCAGAGCCCAGGAAAAGATCTCCTGATTCTATGGTAAGCAAAAGGTCTTTGACCTTCAAAGTCACAGAAACCCCCTTAGGCTCGGCATCTGGTACAGCTATGAAGCCAAAGGCTGTCACTCCTGGCAGGGGTGGAGGGCAGGAGGAGTGCAGGAAACTTCCCTGCTCCCGGCCGTGTATGGGGCGATGTGATGATGAACAGCATTTGGGGACCCTCCCCTGTTCCAGGCTCCTGACTCCCTCAGGAAAAAAAAGATTCTCTTCTGCAACCCAAATACGTCATAAAAACTCTCATCTTCCTTGCTTTTCCATTCTGAAGCTGCCCATGAGGAAGTTCTGTCTCCAACATTATTGAATAGTAGGTCCCGAGACACTGCTTATTCCTGTGGGATCCTGCCCAGTACCCTGGAGGAAGGAATGTTGCCCAGAGAGGCCGAGAACAATCTGAGCAGACAGGCCCTGCTGGGTTCCCCACCTAGTGCACTGTGGTTAGGTGCCCTGGAGTCAGGTCTGACTCAACAACGCTACGTACAACAGACGAAACACTCCTCCACACTGTGCCAGGCACACAGACTTTTTATGTTTGAGCCCATTGTTGCAGCCACTGTGTTTCTTCTCATTTTGAGTCCTGCCACATCAGCAAAAGGAGGTCCCAGGGGCTTTACTTCATTCTGAATAATTAAGGTGGACTCTACTTTGATGGCCTGCAGCTATAACACTGTGGCATCTGATCCTATCAGATCTCGGAAGCTAAGCAGGGTCGGGCCTGGTTAGTCTTGGATGGGAGACCATCTGGGAACCCCACTCCCAAAAATCAATCTGCCATTGAAAACCCTATGAACAGCAGAGAAGCACTGACAATAGTGTTTTGCCTGTTGTAGGCAGGGTCACTAGGAGTCGGATACTGACTCAATGGTACCTAAGAACAACAACAACTGCTTTGATGAGGCAACTCTTCCCCAGTCATTTTTTGAGTGCCTTTGACTTGGGGGCTCATTTTCTGGCATTATATTTGACAGTGCTTCTCTGCTATTTATAGGGTTTTCAATGGCTAATTGTTTCAGGAGTGGGCTACTTCTCCCCAGTCTGTCTTAGTCTGGAAGCTCAGCTGAAACCTGCCCACCATGGGTGGCCCTGCTGGTATCTGAGATACCAGGAGCATAGTTTTCAGCATCACAGCAACACACCAGCCCCCACAGCAGGACAAGATGACAGACAAGTGGGGGCCCCTCATGGCTAGGAAGCAAAAAAGCGCACTCTCAACGTCCAGGAATGCAGGGGCGCCTAAGGCTCAGGCTGAGTCAGGACAGCTGAGAATCCATTGCTTCACCAAAACCCACGGATTACAGCAGTCTATGAGGAGATGGGTGGAGTGTGGAGAAAGAATCCCTTGGCGAACTGAGAGGAACTGCAGCGGTCACAGATTGCACTGTGTGCGGTTCACGCCTATGCCTCTGTGGCTGGGCTGAAATCTGGGGAAAGCTACAGGAGCAGCCCACTGGTACTCTTCTGTCCCAAACTCAACCTTGCAAACTCTTCTCTTCTCATTTTTATTTCTATTTTTTTATTTTTTTGTGGTACGTGGGAGTTGAACCCGGGGCGTTGCACACACTTTGCAAATGCTCTACCACTCGGCTGCACCCCAGCCCCTTTCTTTTTTTCTTTTGAGACAGGGTCTTGCTGAATTACATAGGGTGCCTTGGGCCTCAAATTCACAATCCTCGGCTGCCCAAGATGCTGGGATTACAGCTATCCTCCACCATGCCCAGCTACCTTACAAGCTCTTTTCACTGGAGAACTTTCATTGGTTCTTCAGGACAGGGGGAAAAAAAAAAGTTCCCAGGAAGCTGCACCTTCATTATGTAAGGTGTTTCCAGTGCCATCTTATTGGTAAAACTTGAAATGATGAAAGTTGACAAAGAAGAAACTTAGTAAGGGCCCCAATAGATATTCACACAAAAGACAATAAGATAGGAATGTAACTTATCTATGTTTTAATCCCCTGTATGTCTGTCAGCTTGTAGAACTCTGGGGGCTTGCATGGTGCTGTGATGCTGAAGCCATGTCACGGGGATTTCAGATACCAGCACAGCTGTCCGTGCTGGGTAGATTTCAAGTGAGCTTCCAGACTAAGACAGACTAGGGAGAAGGACTGGACAGCTACTCTGGAAGCAATTAGCCATTGAAAATCCTATGAATAGCAGACGTGCACTGTCACATACAGTGCCTGAAAAAGAGCCCCCCAGGCTACCGAGCAATACGCACAAAGAGACTGAAACTTGGCCTTGGACAAGGAGTAGCTAAAGAAAAAGGAAGACAAGACAAAGAAGTAAATAGAAGATTCCCCAGGGCAGCTTGAGAAGACAGACTCAAATATGACAATGACATGTGCAAAGAGCTGGAGACAGAAAACCAAAAGGGAAGAACCTTAAAGAAGTGAAGAAAAAATTTGAGCCTCCAGTGGCAATAGTGAATGAATCTACAGGGAAAATGTTAAGTGATGCAGGATACAGCAAAGAAGATGGAAGGATTGTTGTTGTTGTTGTTAGGTGCCGTCAAGTCGGTATCCAACTCATAGCGACCCTCTGTACAACAGGGGAAACACTATTGTCAGTGCTTCTCTGCTCTTCATCGGGATTTCAATGGCAGATTGATTTTTGGGAGGGGGTTGCCAGGTCCTTCTCCCAAGCCTACAGCTTCTGGTGTTCCCAGGCGGTCTCCCATCCAGGTACTAACCAGGCCCGACCCTGCTTAGCTTCCGAGATCTGACGGGATCGGATGCCACAGGGCTACAGCTGCAGGCTATGATGGAAGGATTACTTGGACTCATTATACCAAAAAGAATTGGTGGGTGACCAACCATTCCAAGAGGTTCCATATGATTAGGAACCCATGGTATGTAAGGAAGAAGTAGAAACTGCCTTGAAGTCATTGGCAAAACAAAAGGCTGCAGAAATTGATGGAATCCCAATAGAGATGTTTCAACAAACAGATGTAGCAGTGGAGATGCTCACTTGTCTATGCCAAAAGATTTGGAAAACAGCTCCCTGGCCAACATACTGGAAGAGATCTTTATTTGTGCCTATTTCCAAGAAAGATAATGCAACCGAGTGCAGAAATTATCGAACGATATCATTAATATCACATGCAAGCAAAATTTTGCTAAAGATCATTCAAAAGCTGCTGCTGCAGTTTACTGACAAGGAAGTGCTGGAAAATCAAGCCAGATCCAGAATAGGGTGTGGAACCAAGGACATCACTGCTGATGTCAGATGGATTTTAGCCAAAAGCAGAGAATACCAGAAAGATGTCTATCTGTGTTTTATTGACTACGCAAAGGCATCTGACTGTGTGCATCACAACAAATTACGGAAAACATTGTGAAAAATGGCAATACCAGACCACTTAATTGTACTTATGAAGAATGTGTACATGGGCCAGGAGGTACTCGTTCAAACAGAACAAGGAAACACAGCCTGGTTTAAAGTTTAGAAAGGTGTGTGTCAGGGCTGTATCCTTTCATATTTGTGCCTATTTCCAAGAAAGGGGATCCAACCAAATGTGGAAACTATCAAACTATATCATTAATATCACACAGAAGCAAAATTTTACTGAAGATCACTCAAAAGCAACTGCAGCAGTATATGGACAGGGAATTGCCAGAAAATCAAGCCATATTCAGAACAAGGTCGGGAACCAGGGACATCATTGCTGATGTCAGATGGATGATAGCCAAAAGAAGAGAATACCAGTAAGATGTCTATCTGTGTTTTATTGACCATGTGACTGCATTTGACTGTGTGGATCACAATAAAGTATGCATAACATTGCAAAGAATAGGAATACCAGAGCACTTAATTATAGTCATGAGAATTCTGTACAGGGAGCAGAAGGCAGTCATTCAAACAGAACAAGGAATCACTGCCTGGTTTAAAGTCTAGAAAGGTGTGCGTCAGGGCTGTATCCTTTCACTGTACCTCTTCAATCTCTATGCTGAGCAAATAATCTCAGAAGCTGGACTTTATGAAGAAGAATGTGACATCATGATTGGAAGAAGACTCATTAACAACCTGCATTATGCAGATGACACAACTCTGCTTGCTGAAAGTGGAGAAGACTTGAAACATTTACTGATGAAGATCAAAGAACACAGCCTTCAGTGTGGATCGTGCCTCAGCACCAAGAAAACAGAAGTCCTTGCAACTGGTCAGTAAAATTTCATGTTACATGGAGAAAAGATTGAGGCTGTCCAAGATTTTGCTTTATTTAGTTCTATAATCAACGCCCACGAAAGCAGCAGTCAAGATATCAAAAGATGCATCGCATTCAGAAAAGCTATTATAAAAGACTTCTTTAAGGTGCTGAAGGGTAAAGATGTCACATTGAAGATGAAAGTGTGCCTGACTCATGCCATGGTATTTCCAGTTGCATCACACACTTGTGAAAGCTGAAAGCTGGACAGTGAATAGGCAAGACAGGAGAAGAATTGATGCTTTTGAATTATGGTGCTGGAGACGAATGTTGAATACACCATGGACTGCCAAAAGAACCAACAGATCTGTCCTAGAAGAAGTGCAACCAGAGTGATCCTTGGAAGCAAGGATGGCTAGACTGCATCTGACAGATTTTGGACATGTAGTCAGGAGGGCCCAATCCCTGGAGAAGGAAATCCTGTTTGGGAGAGCAGCAGGTGAGCAAAAGGAAGGAAGACCCTCAAGTAGATGGATTGACAAAGTAGTTCCACCAATGGGCTTAATTAAGCATATAAAAGTTGTATGCGTGGCATAGCACCAGTTAGTGTTTTGTTCTATTGTACATAGGGTTCCTAGGAGTCAGACTTGACTTGATGGGACATAACCACAAGAAAACCAGCCTGGAAGCCATTCAAGAAACAATTGGTGAGGAGTTGCCTCCACTATTTTTTAAGTTAAATCTGGATAAAGTACTGTCTATTAGCTCACTGGCATATTTGCTAGCAGAATTTTAAAAATACTATGACAATAAGAATAAAACTTGTTGTTAGGTGCTGTCCAGTTGATGTCCACCTCATAGCGACCCTACCTACAACAGGTGAAACAGTATTGTTGATGCTTCCCTGATTTTCAGAGGGTTTTCAATGGTGGATTGATTTTTGGGAGTAGGTTTCCGGGTCCTTCTCCCAAGCCTACAGCACCTGGTGTTCCCAGGGAGTTTCCCAGCCAAGTACTAACGAGGGCCAACCCTGCTTAGGTTCTGAGATCTGAGGGACACCACACTGCTACGACTGCAGGCAAGAATAAAATTTATTTTGTAATCATGTTAAAGGTCATCTGAATTATTATGGTTAAGGCTATAATGAAATATAGTTTATGCCAATAGCCCCACAAACTAATAACCTTTGAAACGTAATGCAGTATTTTTGTTGCCTGTGTTAGCTTATTGCCATCAGGTGTGATAAAAGCTAGTCCCTTATATGCATTTTAGAAGTCAGTAAGGTTTTGGATTCCAATATTTAATGTTGGCAGAAGTCAATAAATGACGTAACGTGGCCTGTCGTGTGTGTCTCTCACGCTGACTGAGTGCTTACTATATTCCAGAAACATGAGGCTACACAGCCTAGGAATTTCATTGGTTTCCTCTGTTTTCTCCCCTTCTTAAGAAAATCAAAGAGCCTGGGAGAGTGGGATACAACTGAAGAGGACCAGGTAAGGCGTTTTAGAGTGGAAGCCCCACAAGGTGTTCACCTTCCCCATGTTTTCACTGCCTCTGCCCGCAGGCGTGCAGGCATCCACTTCCACCACCTCTCAGACCTAGGACCTGTCCTCCCTCAGCAGGCACCACAGGTGCCCTACAGAGTTTGCTCGGACTCCCTCCCTTCCTCTGGGAAGCTCACACCTGCTGCTAGGAAAATCTGCGAGGTGGGAGGGGACGGGGCTGGGACGAGGAGGGCAAAGGAATCCAGGGTGCAGCCCCGCCTGCACCCGGGAAGCTCCACCCCTCCCTCCTTTTCCACGCCCCTTCTCTGCCTTTCTCCCGCCCCTCCCATTCCCCACCGGCTAATCAGCCAGTCTTGCAGTCGGCTCCCTCGCCGGCCGGTCCCGCAGCCTTGGGAAGCTCCACCCCCTCCCTCCATGTCCCCGCCCCTTCCATTCCTTTCC
>VMDO01006845.1:0-96359 GCA_007922755.1 Pedetes capensis
AGTAAGTTACTTAGCCAGCCTCTGGCCTCATACTTGCAATCTTCCTGCTTCAGCCTCCCAAGTCTCTAGGATTACATGCATGAGCCACCATGCTAGCCTAAAAAAATGACTATTAGAAATCATTAAAAAAGATAATGTCAAACATACTATGTGGCTGGACCCACTAAAAGCTTTGTACATGGATTATGGTTTTGGGGTCTAATTGGTACAACCACACTGTGAGACAGGCATACTTATCATTTCTTCAGCAGCAGCAAACATGAGCCCCAGAGAGGAGCCAAGGAAACTGTGGGAGGTGGGAGAGCTGGGAGTCACACCCAACCGTGGGGCTCCAGAGCCCATTCTTTCTACCACCAAGCTCGAGTGCCTTCATCTTTATATCAACTTTAGGCTAAGATTTTTTTTTTTCTTTTGATTGGGTTGTTCCATTTTTAATTTTGGTAGTGACCACTACATTTTGATGATTCATCCTACCTGATCAAGCCTGCTGAGCCTTATTCTGGCTTCCAGCTACTCTCAGTGAACCCGCTTCATTTGTGTGGACCATGGCAGTGTGTATCCACAGTTCAGGAACTGTAAACTTTGAATCATTCTAACTCTTGTTCAGAAATTGGTTTCTGTGAGGACAACAGAGGCCTTCTTTTCTGCCCCAAGGGGCAGCCAGGGGCTCTCCTCCTGAAGGCCTATCATCCTTATTGTCCCTGACCCCTAGGCTGCTGGAGTTTATTTCTATAGATACATATCTGGAGGCCAATTTATAGTACACTGAAGGGCGTGCTGATAAGCTGTTGCTTCTCTTTTTGATAGACACATATATTTTCCACATGCTCAGAAATGATTTTCTTTGGGCTGAGGATATAGCTCAGTGGTAGGATGCTTTCCTAGCATGCATGAGGTCCTGAGTTCAACCCCCAGTACTGCCAAAAAAAAAAAAAATCCATTTAGTGACTCTCTTTAATACTATTAAAAGTATATGTACCTGCTAATATAAACACTACCCACAACCATTGATAATTAAGCTTTCTTTTTCCCTATTACTTTAGAATTCAGACAATCATTGCTTTGTTTTTTTTCTTTTGGTACTAGGGGGGTTGAATCCAGGGCCTCATCATACTTTGCAAATGCTCTACCACCGAGCTGCACAGCCAGCCCCTTTGTAATTTATTTTTTATCTTGAGACAGGTTCTTACTAAGTTGCATAGTCTGCCTCTGGCCTTGAACTTCTGATTCTCCTGGCTCCACCTCCTGAGTTGCTGGGATCATAGGCATGCATCACCATGCCTGGCTAATCCCTGCTTCTTGGTGGTTTAAACATGCACTCTTGCCAGAGAAAGCAAATCCTGAAGATATTCTTTTCAAGAAATGGAAGGAAATTCTTTGAAGTGTAGTAAAGTTCAGCTTTGAAGCTGATGATGTTTCCAAAAGCCAAAAGCATGTGCCAGACATTCCGGAAGCCAGGTTTTCTGTTGGACATGTTTTTGGGCATGCTGGAAAGCACATGTTACTGTAGGCTACATCACAGACTAAAACTGTTCAATGATAGCTATAAGATGAATTCGTCAAGGCTTAGGAGACGGTGATGGGATTGCATCAATAAACATGTTTCTTAATCTCATACTTGATTTCTTAAAAATCATTTTTAAAAATTAGAGCAAGGATGGTGGCACACGCCTGTAATCCCAGCACTTGGGAGGCTGAGGCAGGAGGATTGCTCTGAGTTCAAGGCCAGCCTGAGCTACACAGCATGACTTTGTCTCAAAAACCAACCAACCAAACAAACAAAAAACAAAAAAATCATTTTAAAAAAACAAATGCTTTGCAATTAATCTTAGAAAAAACGGACCGAGAAGGCATGTGAGTGGGTAAAGCAGAGTAGGGGGATCTGGTACTATTATTTCCATGGTGAAAGCCTCAAGTACAGCAAACCTAAGCATGCAGAGCACGAAGACACTTAGTATCAGGAGTAAGGATGGCGGGCCACATAGCATGCTTCCCACAAAAGCAATTCTCCAGCAGAAATTCCCCACAATGCTCAGCGAGGAGCTCACCCACTGCTGGGGCTCCATTCCGCCCCAGAATTTCTCCCAGTGAGAGGGAAAGCAGCTGTGAGCAGGCAGCACAAACGCGGGCGACACTCACCTCGGCGATCTTCAGCACGGCGCTCCCATTCAGGTCAAATGTCGGGGTGTAGGTGATGCACAGTAACACCTGCAACAGACAGGGGATGAAGAAACAAGGAGGAAATGGGTTAAAAACACAGAAATGCATGTTTGTCTCACAGGCCACTTATGCAAGCCTACTTTTACAATTCCTCAGCTTTATCTAATGTTTCTTTCTAGCCTACCCACTGCTCTTTTAATTAGTGGCCACAGACTGCCTAATAAAAGCGAGACATAGTGCCCGACATGGCACAGTGTTGAGAAGTGTTTCCTTCTGTTGTAGACAGGGTCGCTATGAGTGAGACCTGACTTGATGACACCTAACAACAAGATTTTGACTGGAAAGGCTGCAAAGCTCTCCGCACGGAGAGGACCACTGCCAGACTGATCAGAAGCACTATTTCTCAACAACTCCAGGACGATTAGAAAAAACCAACCAGGCTCAGTGTTAGGCATGTCCCATGAATTATCTAGACTGATATTTTCAGTAAGTATTATTATGATTGTCCCTGTTTTACTGATGAGGAAACTGAAACTCAGAACAATTAAATAGGTTACTCAAGGTGACAGAGGTTACAAATTGTGGAGCTGAGATTTGAACTCAAGTGATCTGACTCCATGTGTGGAACTACTGGACAATACAGTGACTGCCTTTTTTTAGGCTCAAATGTGTCTGTAATTTTCTATCCCCCACCCAAATCCACATGGGATTAGAAATTCTTTTATGTCACTTTCCTCTCCTCTCCTGTAATTTCCCCCAGGATGGTACATTGAAATTTTCTTATTTCCTAGTCCTGGTTTCCCCTTATTCTCCAAGATATATAGATAACGACTCAATGACATTTGCAAGATTTTTAAGGACCATTAAAAATTCCACTTTCTACTTAGAGAGCCATTAGTAAACAGATCAATAAAAGTCCATGGCATTTAAGGATTGCTTCTAATTTTGTAGGTAAGAGGCCAGACTCTTCCCCTCTCCACTGGGCTTTGACTTCTCTTGGAGGAGAAAACAAACATGAACCTGCTGGAACCTGCTCCTTGATCCCCAGTCTAACACCTAAGCCCACAGTGTGGCCTTCGAGGGGGTCTTCTAAGGATTTTTCTTATCTGGTTCAATTAACGAAAAAGCACTGAAGCCTAGCAAATTTATCACATAGCATGTACACTTAACCAGTGCTCCAAAAAGTACAATTATCTGATGAAGACAGAAATCTCTTCCAGTCTGTCAGTCTTAGCTGCCCAGGAATATTCTCTCCTTCAGAGAGAGCAGATATGTATGTATTCCTAAAAGAAGGAAGGCTGGGGTTTAGCTCAGTTGGTAGAGTGCTGCTATGCACTCTCTGAGGCCTGGTTTGATTCCCAGCACTGCAAAAATGGGAGAAGGACATGGCAATCCACTCCCAAAACAATCCCAAAACAATCAGCCATTGAAAACCCTATAAGGGTTGCTGTTTCGGACTCCACTTGACAGTATCTAATAACAACAAAATGAGGAAAGAAGACATGTTTGCCATTTTGAGTCACCTGGTTAAATAAGTTAATTATGGGTTTGCTCCTCAGTTTTTTTTTTTTTTTTTTTTTTTAATCCTTAAAGTACCTTAAGTCTAAGATTTGACTCTAGATAAAAACTGGCTGAGTGCATGGTGGCCAAAAAAAAGGGATTGTGGGAAAATAGATGGGTTTCTTTCATTTAATGGTAATCTTTAGGAGCTGGAGTTTGGTAGGGAAGGAGGGATGAAAGTTAAGGACAGCAGGGTCACCAGGACTCAATCTGAGGTTGGAGGGAGGTGCTATGTTCTATGGCTCCATCGTCTGTAGGGCTGGTGCCTCGCTTAAAGCTTCCTGTCCTTAGCTTCTCCAGGCTGTTCCTCTGAGGCTCATTTGATGAATTTCCTCCAGATCTCATTTCTCAGACTTCAGTTCAAATGTCACCTCCTCAGAGAGGCCTTCCCTGATCACCTTGTCTAAGTGGCTTCTGTCATATCTCCTTGGCTCATTTCCTGCAGAGGCTGCACCAGTCTCAAACCAGTCCTTTACATATTTATTTATAATCTTCCTCTTAGACTTTAACATTCATTGGGACTTTGGAAGACCCTCAAGACACTTACACCTGATACTTTCTTACTTTAAGTTTTTGCTACCTTGCAGAGTTTCCCTTTCTTGCTATTTCTTTTTATGTCATGTTTCATGGCTGGAGAGTGGGAAGGTTTGGGAGGATGGCTGGTAGAAGAGGCGGTGGTGGTCTGCAGAGTTTGCTTGGCCCATCTGGACTGTTGGTTCTTGGAGTATTGGCAACACAGCCTAGAAATGGGCAACATTTTACAATAAGAAGATAATGGCAGCAAATATTTGTCTGAACTGGTTAATTATTCATGTTACTTATAGCACTGCTGATGAGCTTTCTGCCTTCCATCTCCTCATGCATTCATACGAGTGCACAAAGGCAGGGTCCACTTTTCAAAATCTGACCCAGTCTTCTATGAACAAGAGCTGCATTTCCGTAGCAGTGACTGGAGAAGCAGGCACGTGGCTGTGGGGAATTTGTGAGTGGTGAGGCTCTAGTGATCAAGAGTCCCAGGGGAACACAGGGAGACTGTGGCAGGGAATTGTGGCAAATGTAGCGCAAGGCTTACCAACCCCAGTACACAGGACGCTAAGGATCCCTCACTCGGCCCCACAGCAATGCTGAGACACCTCAAAAGAGCCTCAAAGCAAGGCTTTTCTATACCCAGTGTCTGGCTACCAATATTCAAAGGTTCTCTGAGCTATATGAAAAAACTAAAAATAGAAAACTATGAACAGAAGTGAAGAATATTAATGAAGCCAGCAACTTAAGCTCATGCAGTTTGTTGTGCAGAAAGCACAGCAGGTTTTAATCATGGGGATTATGGCATCCATGTTCCCCCACGACTCACAAGATACATAAAGAGCACAGTGCCTAGCCAGGCTGATGCAGCAGATAACAATGGTTTACCAAAAATGATAAATGGGGAAGCTGATAATGCCTCCAATACCTAGAAAGCCTTAATCCACTAGATTAAAAACACAGACAAGGTGTAGGAATCATTGGGCAAAAGCAAATTAATTTAATCTGACTCTACTGTATAATAAGTGGGCAAAAGTTTAGATTAATATTTTGAGCACATTGACTCCAAGGAGAACAGGGGCATCTAAATATTGATGGCAATTCCAGTAGAAATATATCCTTCCCAGGATCCTTAAGGCATATTGATTAAATTACCACTGAATAGCAGGAACTTGAGTGACAGCATCTTGCCATCATGCTGGCTGGCACTGCTTCTATAAATGAGCTAAGAGGAAAATAGGGAAAGTGGGGGGAAAGCCTTTCATGGAAAGTGAAACAGTATTACAAGGGCTATTAAAAGTCCAGGTCATTTTTTAAAAAAGAAATACAGTAATTGAATAGCTACTACATGCAAGAAGAAATCTCTCAACTGATAATGTGTCTAGGAACTCTGGGTTTAAAAAAAAAGATTAGAATTAGACTAGAGAGGAGGAAATAAAGCTGATTTATTGTAAGAATTGGGCACAAGCAATAAGACTCTAGCAAACATGGTCATATTAAGTTTAAAGAGAGACAGATGCGGCTAGGTAATGATGACAACGTGTTCTCTGCTGTGTGGGACATCCTGGACTAATCCTCTCCTAAGGGCACATCACAGTCATGACTGGGGTTTCCCGATCAGCCACATCCTGCCTTGTGACTGTGATCATGACAGAGCAGGAGCTTTGACGTCAGGCCACAAATGTTCTCATGACATGATTGTGGCAAACAATTTGGTGTTAAATTGTTGTGTGACTGTGACTTTGCCTACATTCTGTATTCCTTTATTCTTAAAAATTCTCATCTCACCTCCCTGAGATAGGTAGAAGAATAAATAAATTGAACAAATGTTGTTTAAAAAAAATAGTGCAAGGGCTTGAGATGTAGCCCAGTGGTAGAGTGTCTGCTTAGCACGAGAGAGGTTCTGAGGTCAATTCCCAGCATTGAAAAGAGAAAGTGCATATGGTATCTTCTCACCTAGGTTAAGTAAGTTTCATTGAATGCAGGTCATAGTGGCTATTCCAATATAAATGATTAGGCTCACTTATGAATTAAAAGTGAGTCAGATAATCCACATTGAAGAGCATAAATCTTTCAGAGATTTCAGTTCACTGTTCTTCACTGCCTGAAGTCCTCATCAGTCTGACTCAGCTTCACTTTCTTCCCTCTTTATGTCCTTTCTTTTACATGCCTATTCAATTCAAGTCATTTCTTCTATGGTTCTAAATGTTGAAGGATCACAAATATAAAGCAAGCATAATCTTTGACATCAAAAAGCCTCACCACATATCAGAAAGACTAAGACCTGTGAACATTTACTTCAGTGCTGACTGAAGAGTGCTATGGCAATCAGAAGGTATAAAAATCTCCAAGGCTAGAAGGCATATGAGTTTGAAGAAGGCTGATTTTGCAAACAAGATGTCACATGAACAAAGCACTGATCCTGGAGAGAAAGGGAAGGAAGGAAGATCCTAGCAAAAGGAAAATCATGGGCAAAGGCACGAAAGTGGAAAAGTTGAGAGCACAGAAGATGCTGGAAAGGTAGGTGGAACTTTATTGTTTGTCAGTTTAAATGCCCTAGGCTAAATGTTTCCCTCTTATTATCGTAGAGCTATTCAGGTCAGTAAAACATGACTAAAACTGTACTAGGGCAAAATGGAAGTCAGGGAGATAAAGGAGACACCTAAAATATAGATGAAATTAAAGACCTATGCCAGTCATCCCAGTGGCAATGAATTAACCAAGATGCACCTTAGATGGGGATGAAGGAAAGTCCCCAAAACAAAGGCCAATGTCATCCATATTTGAAACCTGGATATCATTCTACCACTGTTCTCCCTGCATACCCTTTACTATTCTAGTTGGTTTAGCCGAGATCTCTCATCAGTCCCAAGCATTTCGGATAAGGAATCCTCGATCTGTAATACTGAAGTTTCAGCTGACCTAGTTTGGGCAATTATAATGTGGCAAGGTCCCATTCAGGACATCCAGCAAACTGGCAGGACCTCACTATAGATAAGGGAAAAAAAAATCTCTATTAACCAGAGCACCTCCATGAGATTTATAGAATATTATCCTACTCAAATTTTCCTGTTATGCTCTGCTTTTTCAAAGTATTTTATTAGATATTAAGAAGGCAGCATGCTTTGGAGAACAAAGATAAGTTCAAAATGCCTAATCTAAAACATTAATGCTATAGATGTAACAATCACCGAATGGGCAGAAAATTCAAAAGGCGTGTTCCTGTAACATTTATTCAGAGAAGTTTAAATATATTACTTAAGTCTGTGTGCCACCCCCCATTAGATTTACAAGCCTCTTCACAGTAAAGCTCACCTTTTTTGATGTCCATTGTGTTTACAGAACCTTGCTGGGAGGTACTGTGTGTCCTGCCCATGCTCCGTACATACCTCTTACGCACTGTGCATGAATGATCAGCTGTTCAGGGTTTTAATGGGACCGTGCATCTATATGCTTAGTCATTTATTATAAAATGGACAAACAATGCAGTAAGACAACCCTGATGGTTCAGAAGAAAAATGTTCTGGAAATGTGGATGTTGGATCCAGATGGTATGACTGGCTAAAGACAGTTTTTGCAGTCCTGTAAGGTAAGGAATGCAACTGAGCATCCATAATCTGAAAATCTGAAAGCCTCCAACATACGAAACTTTAACTTTTTTAGCTTCACAGTTTGGAACATTTTCAGATTTTTGAATTATGGGTTCCGAACTGACAAACGCTATGCAAATATTCCAAAACCTGAAAAACCCAGAAATCTGAAACACTTTTGTTCTCATCCTAAGATTTTGGTTAAAGAATCCTCAACCTGTAATCCTAGAGTTTCAGGTGACCTGGTTTGAACAATTATAATTTTGGTAATCCCCATCTGGATGTCCCCAAACTGGTAAGACCTTGCCCTAGATAGGGAAAAATAATTTTTTTTTTTTATTTTTATTTTTTTTTTTTTTGCGGTACTGGGGGTTGAGCCCAGGGCTGAGTGCTTGTATGCTTTGCAAGTGCTGGACCACTGAGCTGCACCCCCAGCCAATTTTTTTTTTTTTTTTACTTTTTTTTGTTTTTGTTTTTGAGACAGAGTCTTGCTAAATTATGCGGAATGCCTCTGGTCTCAAATTTGTGATCCTCCTGCCTCTGCCTCCCAAACTCCTGGGATTATAGGTGTGCACCATTGCGCCAGGCCAGGAAAATAATTCTATTAAACAGAGAGCACCTCTTATGAGGCTTATGGAACATTCCCCCACCCAACATTTCCTGTTATGCTCTGCTGAGAACCTATCCTTTGTACTTGACATCATAAATGGCAACTTGTATAAGATTTATCAGCTAAGGAGTTCAGCTCTGTCAAGGTTACAAATGAATCCTCCACAGAATCATCTCCAGGGGATTCAGAAGTAAAGAACTCACATCTGAAGTTACTGGGCAGCAACTGCATGTCCAGTTTACATCTACTTATGTGCTGCATTATTCAGGCTTTCATTCATTCATTCATTCATTCATCCATCCAACAAATACTCACTGAGGTGTGACTAGAGGTCAGATCCACTGCTAGGTGCTGGGCATACAGTAGTGGACAAAAAGACACAATCTGCTGTCTTGCAGAGGTAACATCTGCTATGAAGTCAGCCATAAAATAACTGATTACAATAACTGCCTGTAGAAATCACTGTACTCTGAAAAGGTGTTATTAGGGCCTAACTCATAACATACAAACTGTAATGCCATATTCATCCTTCTGTGGGACTCTATATTTTACAGTTGTAACAAATATAATTGATAAGTTAAACCTAGGAAAGAAGGCAAGGGTAGTGTTAAAAAGTGAGCGGATTTGGGGAAATCAATCTAATCCTAAAGTACATGGGGGAACATGGCAGTATATGGAGTGAGGAAGAGATTCTTTTCCTTTTTCTCAAACTACTAAAATTATTTATGCTTCTTGGAGAGATTGTTATTTTATTTTTCAAAATACCATATGTTATTTATAAATCAAACTGAACAAAATAAACTACTTGAGCTCAAGAATATAAAAATGTAAGTGCAGCCCAGAGAAGGCATTGCACTCATTTTTCCCTTGTGCACGGAGTAAATCTCTAATGCCAGGTACATTTCAGACCCCAGCTCTTGCTCTGGCTGAGAGTTTAGCTTTGTTACTTCATACGCATTGCCTTCTGGCCTCATGTATATTGGCTTTAAACTTCATAAAATTTCAAAGTCACTGCATAATTCCTTCTCTTCTGAAACACTCCAGTTCTTTTTTTACTCAAGTTGGCAACACCAAGAACAGAAAATTCAGGGAGGAGCACGGAAATAATGAGACACCATGTGCTTTTCCATTGGATGTAGAGCATGGCTGCTTTCTGCACTTGCAGCCTTCTGGAGTCTGAATTACTAAAAGTGTACCTCTGCCATGAAATAGAAATAGCGATTCATGGTCTACGTGCAAACATCAAAGCTGCCTCAGTCTTTTGAAGATAGCAAAGTAGCAGAATGTCTATCTTCAGAGTAAAAGAAGGAAGGAGTCACAAAGTAAGCATATAAAATTTCAGAACACATTTCCTTATTTAAATTTAAAATGCAGATGCTAAAGATAAGTCCTTTTCCCTTAGTTCAACCCAGATTTCTCAACCTCAGCACTATTGAATATTTTTGTGGGTGGATTGTTCTGTGCATCAGAGGGTATTCAGTGGCATCCCTAGGCTTCTACCTAATAGATGACTGTGACACCTCCTGTCTCTACCAGCTGTGACAACCAAAATATCTCCCGATATTGCCAAGTGTGCCCTCGGGGACACAGGTGCCATAGATAAGAACCATTGTTTTAGATCATTGGCCCCCATGCCTTATGTGTGTAGCTGAGAACTTCTGCAACATGGCCCCACAGAGCTGGAATCTAGGGCTTCCAGAAGGGATGGGGGTGAGCCGCTTACTCTTTATTGCTTTAGATCTTGAATGGTAGACAAAAATGTGTGTGCGTGAGCTACAACCTCAATTTTCATTTTGACTTAAAGAAAATAATCAAGTTAGTTAATCTCATGAAGCTTCTACCACTAATGACTTAAAATTGATTTGCCATAAACCGAGGTGGCACGTAGTTAGACAAATCACTTTCTGGCTCAACTTGCTCAAATCCAATTCTGGCTGTTCTGAGAGTTGGAATTTTTTTCTTTTTTCTTTTTTGTCTTTAGAAAACTTTGCTAGATCTCCTGAATACCAGTTTGCAAAACATTTCAAACTATTCACTGGTTTATAGTCATGTCTCATATTCATGTCTGGTTTTCATATATTGCCACCAGTAATGACTTTCCTCACATTTATGTCAGCTTATTGTACTGCAGGAGGTTGCCTGTTTCTGTGATCCTGAAAGCTATGCCACTGATATTTCAGATATCAACAGGGCCACCCATAGTGGACAAGTTTTAGGTGAGCTTCCAGACTAAGACAGATTAGGGAAAAGGACCTAGCAGCCTACTTCTAAAGCAATTAGCCACTGAAAACCCTATGAATAGCAGAGAAACACTGTCAAATATGGTACTGGAAAATGAGCCCCACAGGCTGGAAGGCATTCAAAAACTGACTAGGAAGGAGTTGCCTCCTCAAAGTAGAGTCAGCCTTAATGATGGTAATGGAATAAAGCCCCTGGGACATCCTTTTGTTGATGTGGCACAACTCAAAATGAGAAAAAACACAGTGGGTGCAATAATGGGCTCAAACATAAAAAGGTCGTGTTGGGTAGGGTTTCACTTTGTTGTATTTAGGGTTGCTATGAGTCAGATCCAACTCAAGGACACCTAACAAGAACAACAGTAATAAGTTACTAATATTCACCAGATAGAACCTTAGCATCTAATTCTAGGAAATACTATACCAGAGATATTTGTGGAAAAATACATAAATATTAATTATAATGAACTTAACAAATTCTTTGAACAAATAAACAAATTGTTTCTATTCCTATTTTCTTTTCCCTTTTAAACTTCCCCCTTGACAAACTCTTACATCTATTACTGTAACTGAAGCCTCCCATATACATAAATACTTTGAGCCAACATTTTGCCCAAGTTTCAGTCCTTAAATTCAGTGTTTAAACATTACAAATGAATATAGCTGTCCCTCAGTATCCAAGGCAGATTAGCTTCAGGACCTCACATAGACATCAAAATCTTTAGATGCTCAAATCCTTTATATAAAATGGTATAGTATTAGCATATAATCTACCTACATCCCCTTGCAAACTTTAAAGAATCTCTATGTTACTTACAATGCCAAATACAAAATGAATGCAAAAAAAATACTCATTACAGTGTATTGTTTATGGAATAATGACAAGAATGAATTCTGTTCACATTCAGTATGTGTGTAACTTTTTTTCTGAATATTTTCAAGCTATGGTTGGTTGAATCTGCAGATACAAAGGTTTAATTATGGTAATTGTACACCTCTTTATCTCTTTCCTACTACATTATAAATCCTTGTCTTTGAATGTGTTGCTTTTAATCACACACAGTTTGATATATTGTTGGTAACAAAAATATATTTGCTATGTGTTATGGTTTGAATCTTAAATGTCTCTGAAAGGCCAATATGTTGAAGGCTTGGTCATCTGCCTATGGGGAGATTGAGTGGTAAAACTTTTAGGAGGTGGGGCCTAATAGAAAGAAGTTAGGTCACTAGGGGCAAGCTCCTGAAGGGGATTTTGGGGCCTGGGTTCCCTTTTCTCTCTTTGCTTCCTGGCCGTCATGAAGTGAGCAGCTTTGCTCTACCATGGGCTCCTTGCCCTGATGTTCTGCCTCACCACAGAACCCAAAGCAACACAGCCAGCCAACCACGGACTGAACTCTGGAACTATGAACCAAAATTAATATTCTCCCCATTGGAAGTTGATTTTTACAGATATCTTGTCACAGTGATCGAAAGCTGACTAACACACTGAGAAAACCAATGTAATTAAAGTCTAAAAAACAATGAGTTTAAAAGTCCAATGAGTTATTTTTCCTAGTTTAACAAGCTTATTTTGACTTAATTTCTCAACTGGATTTTTAAGAAATCAAATAGTACTGATGTGCTTACTCATTTCTCTTCTCTTTCTTTTTCAAGACTCTCTCCATAATGGGAGTTTCATCTCAGTTCATGTAAACCTTGGGCTTTTGATCATTTTAGAGTTGATGTTTGTAGATATGACCAATCAAGCCCTGTGAGATAGAGATTTTAAAGGGACAGACTCAACTTAATTCTCTACATGTGAAACAATAATTATAAAGTTCTTTGAAAATATCCAAATCTCATGAATTCCACCTAGTGGGACAAAAGAGAAACTTATCATTTTGGCTGAAGACTAGGGTATCTTCTGTAGACTGTGGAGTCAGAGCAAATGTTGGGTACCTTAAATATATATATAAATGTGATAACTGGTATCTAATAACTTACATTTTCTTCTTGAAAGCTATAGAGTTATAATTCAACAGCAGTTTATGTGAAGTCCTTTGTTGTTGTTGTTGTTGTTAGGTGCCGTCGAGTCGGTATCTGACTCATAGCGACCCTCATAGGGTTTTCAATGGCTGACTGTTTCGGGATTGCCTTGGGAGTGGATTGCCAGGCCCTTCTCCCATTTTTGCGGTGCTGGGAATTGAACTCAGGACCTCAGAGACTGCAGCGCAGCACTCTACCCACTGAGCTAAATCCCAGCCTGTGAAGTCCTTTAGGAATCAGAAATATATATGAGGATATACATACTTTCCCATTACTACAGAAGAAAATTACCTTGGTTTAGGCTGTACAGAAAGTGACTATAGATGCAAAAAGAGACAAGAAACTCATAAAGCAATGATATTTCTAAATGTTCTAAAGTAACTTCCCAATGTTACCAGGCCTTCTAGCCTGACAGGCTATGGTATTACCCTTCTGTTCCCACATATTTGTGAAAAGAAGAAAAAGTAACAAGAAGTCTAAGAAGACAACAAAGTCCAGCAATTATTTCATAGGACAGTCCCACAGAGCCATTTTCCCACCTTGGCATCATGCCTAGCTGCTGAGAGTTCCTCGTTATTGTTAGATGCCATCGGGTCAGGTTTGACTCATAGTGACCCTAAGTACAACAGATGAAACACTACCTGACACGATGCCATGCCTGGCATTATGTTAGTGCTTCTCTGCTCTTCATAGGGTTTTCAATGGCTGTTTCAGGAGTGGGCTGCCAGGTTCTTCTCCCAAGCCTAGAGGACCTGGTATTTCCAGGCAGCCTTCTATTCAAGGACCAACCAGGCCCAATCCTGCTTAGCTTCCGAGATTAAATGGGATTGGATGCCAGGGTGATATGGCTGTAGGTAAGAGTTCCTTAACAGATATTTATCTACTAGGAGACGTGTCTGTTCAACATATTCTAAAAGCCATATCACTCACAATGGCCTAACAATTCACATCCCCCTAGGTCTGGAAAGTTGTCTCCTCCACCTATCCAAAACTATATCTAAATAGAGAAACTTCTAGCCTGGCTAGAAAATCTTTTAAGAAAAATCTAAATCATGGAGAAAACAATTCTTCCCCAGTGATTACTTAAGCCCAACCAAAGCCAAAACTACTCCAATCTACTTAATAAAAAGATATGATGATATAGTAGGCTACTTCAATTCTAAAATATAAATCTACATTGATATTTCTTATTTTTGACCTCACATAGATTATTATCTATAATCATATTGTAATTGTATAACTGTAATTGTATAATTACAATTTAGTTTCTTTTGTTTGTTGTTTATGCTTGTGGGCCACTGAAAACTACCGCATGTTTCCTTCTCCTGTCCATTAATTAATAACTACAGCAATTAGTAAGCATGTGCCAGCTGCTCAGCTAGGCACCAAAGGGAGAAAAACAATACTAATGGCATATCATTAGTTTTTACTTACTAACTCGTGAAATTCTGCCTGTGTCAAGAGTTTAGGAATAGTTGGTGACATTACATAGCATGGTTTCCCTGAATAGACCAGTGTGAGGAGTCTACTGGCCTTAGTTAACCTCATAGACATCTGAATACATTTTTATCCTTTTCCTGAGAAAAAATGCAATGAAAACGGAGAAAGAGGTGGCAGAGGGGATAATGTGCCAGCTGCCTCTGGCTGGGGGAAAATGAGCCCAACTATGATTCTCCTGTGGTAAGTGTTGTGGCAGGCTGCCCGTTACCTCTTAACACTATGGCTTTCTGAAGAACAGAACTCTGGTACATGGATGGCCAAGATAAAGGCTGTACTTCCCAGCCTTACCTACAGCTGAATGTTGCCATATGACCTAGTTCTGGTCAATTGGATGTAAGCAGAAAAGTCTTCCTTCCCCTTCTTCCTGCTGGTTGGCTGGAATATGATTTGGCTGGGTATGGTGAGCCATTGTGGAGAAACAAGGTAGAAAAACAATATTCAAGAAATGGGGGTCTCTGAGAATGTGGTTCAGCCAATACTGGCCTAAATTTATGTGAAAGAAAATAAAAGTTTGGCTTTTTTTTTTTTTTTTTAGCTGAAATAGATCCTAACACTGCAATCCTTTCTTCACTCTCTCCAACTGTAGCCCTCCTTCCCTACTTGGTTCCGACTTAAGCTTTAGATATTTTCAATTTAAAGATCACTTCTTCATAAGAGCCCTCTCTGTTGTCTTTTTCATCTGCCTTCTACTAGTTCCTATTGTAAATACTCTTCTAGCCACTAGATTATTTTGACTTTGTGTTTATCACAGTTTATGAATATCTATATATTTCACATGGGCTGGGGTTTGCTCAGTTGGTAGAGTGCCTGCTCTGCACTTTGAGCACTGGGGTTCAATCTGTAGCTCTGTAAAAGCAGAAGGACCTGGCAATCCACTCCCAAAGCAATCCCAAAACAATTAGCCATTGAAAACTCTATGAGGGTCACTATGAGTTGGACACAACTCCACGGTACAACAACAACAACAACAACAACAACATATATTTCATTGATTTCTGTCTTTATCACTAGCCTCCAAAGACTGTGTTTTTATTTGGTTTTGGCTTCATTTGCTTCACCTTTGGGTCATCTAGGTCCAGCATAGTGCCTGGAATATAAGAAGCAATCAAATATTTGTTGAATAAATGATTCAGAAGTTGAAGGATCTTTCTACTCTCCTATGAACTCTAGAACATCCACAGTAAATACTGAGGGGCCTCTGCATTTATACTTGCTTAATTTAAGTCATAGTAGAAACTTTTTAAAACATTGGTAGAGTGCTTCTCAAATGTGGTCGGTATCTGGAAATGGTGGTGCTTAAAAAAAAGAAATTAATTGATAATATGAAACTTTCCTCTCAAAAATAATGCATACATTATTTAAAGGAAAGTCACATTTCTAAGTTTTCAATGCTTGTTCCTTGTTTATTCACATATTTTTATCATCTGCCTAATGCAATCATTCCAAAGAGTAAAGGAGCAAAGAAGAAAAACTTGGTAAGAATCCTCTCAATGTATTTGTGATCTAGAAAAAGATTATCTCACTCAAACTTAGGAAAAACAAATTATTCAAGTGATTAGACATGTTGCTATGTTTACTGCACAAACGATATGTTTGTAAGCTTGTTAGATCAACCTTCAGCAATGGTCACTAAGGAGTTAGACATTTTTCATCAAAAATTGGGTTTTTCCTTAATGCTAGAGATGGGTGTAAATCTTCTAAAGTGTCTCAGAGACTTTGGCCTCGGAAGGTATGTTTTTTTTTCCTTCCTGATATAAGAAAGTGAGACAAATTAGCCATTTTACCCTCAAACTTCACTCATGATCATTCTTTCCATAAGGAACTCTGAAAGACCAGCTTCCTAAAGTTAAGAACATCAAAACTAACCATGTGGATAAATTTCCCAACGTAAGACTCTGCTATTAAAACATTACTGAAAGAAGACTTAAAAATGACCTTTTTGGGCTGGGAGTATAGCCCAGTGGTAGAGTACTTGCCTAGCATATAAAAGGCCCTGCACTTGAGACCCAGCACCTTGAAAAAATAAAATTAGGAACCACAAATAGTCCTTCCATGTGGCCTGTTTCTTATTCCCAACTCAAGGGCGAACTGTGCTGCATAGTTTTGAAGTGTGCTCCTCTCCTCTCTTAACACCAGAGTTCTAAGTGGACACCTGAGGCCCAGGACTGCTGGCCACACAGACAGCAAGCTTCTTGTCCAGAATTTCCTCATTTTTGTATGGATTTTTTTTTCTTTTGTGATTGTCTGCTAGACTTCTGTTATGTAAAATACCTCTAGAGTAGAGGCCATTCTTTTTGCCTTCCCCTAACTGTATCATACACACCCAGGGCCACTAGCAAATTTTGTATAAAAAGAACTTTATTTGATTCTTTCTTCACATTTGAATTTAGCTCATAGAATTAATCACTATACACCTGCACCGCACCACTGTGGTGTCTGATCCTGTCAGATCTCAGAAGCTAAGAAGGGTAGGGCCTGGTTAGTGCTTGGATGGGAGACAACCTGGGAACACCAGATGCTGTAGGCTTGGGAGAAGGACTGGACAACTCACTCCCAAAAGTCAATCTGCCATTGAAAACTCTATGAATAGCAGGAAGCACTGACAATAGTGTTTTGTCTGTTGTATATAGGGTTGCTATGAGTTGGACACCAACTTGAGGGCACCTAACAACAACAATCACTATACAGGTCCCTGGGCCACTCTGCTCCTAGCTTTACCCCTCATTAGACTGTGACTTAAATTTTCTGTTTGCCCATCTGTACAATAGGCATAGTCATGTCTACTTCCTGCAAGTCTTTCAGGATAGACTTAGCAGACAAGGGAATCTACTGTTTAAGAGCACAATTTCCCCTCAGGCCAAATTATCTTTGGAATACTGGCTCTGCCATTTCACAAGAGGTGTGACCTTGGTATGAATGTAAAGTACTTGCCAGAGTGTCAGATGCATGATAAATGTTAAATAATCAGGCTTTGTCATTTTTCCTTTGAAAATTGTAAAGCACTCCACCACTTCTATTATCTAAAGATGTACAAAAAATAACACATCCAATAATAGAACACTCATCAAATTCTTTCTCAGGCTAGTATCATATCCTTCCTTATCATCAAAGCCTGCCTGCCTTTCCCAGATAGGATGCTCATATCTCTCACACCCAGAAAAGCAGGATAGCCATAATTCCTTCTAGCCTTTGAAGGCTAAGCCAGCTATATCAGTTAATAACCTCACTAAAGGTTATCCAGTAGAAAGAAGGAAAGAAAGTTTTAATTACTCCAGTCAGAGATGCCATTAGTTATGCCCTTGGCTCCTATAAAATCCTCCTGGCATTTGTGGAAATGGCATGCAACAGGGGAAAAATGTTACCAAAGACAAGTATTTATCCTAAATATTAAATAGCTCTCCACCATCTATGAACTCATTTCACGGGTAATCTATCTACAGAGAAATATTTCTGATTATTTACAGCTCTGACATTTTATTTGGTCAAGCTACAAATTTTTTATTTGGATTCCATGGCCATTTCAACAAATCAAATTGCCTTTTCTCTTTCTCCTGCTAAATGGTAAAAGCATATAGAATAGTCCCTACACCAAATGATTTAATCCCATTCCTATTTAATTTGTCAGAAGTAAGTACCATCATTTTTTTAAGCCTTTAGTTGAAAATCTAGGACCTTCTCTCTAAATGAGAACACTACCTACTACCACTGGAATCTTGGATTTTTTAAAAAAATCAAATAGCTTCTGTTTAATTTTGGAGAAACCTCTAAATGTGGCTATTATTTATTTATTTTTAGGCAGGGTCTCCATATATAATTTAGGCTGTCCCCAAACTCATGATCCTCCTGCCTCAGCCTCCTGAGTGCTGGGATTACAGGTGTCACCACCACACCTGGATCAGGATGTGGTTTTATACCTCCTGAGTAGTATACCTAGACCAATATTTGAAAATGCCTACTGCATCTCATTTTGAAAGATTTCCTGTACCTACAAAATATGTGTACAAGATAACTGGATGATTTTTATAGGAAATGTCTAGTTTGGATAATTTATCAACAGAATGAATTATGTAGAAAAAACAAGATTAAATTAACATGTCCTCCCTATGTAATAGGAATCCAATGTTTCCTCTGAGGACTCATCCAATTCTCTCTCCTCTTTTTTTCTTTCTCTCTCTCTCTCTCTCCCTCTCTCTCCTTCCTTCCTTCCTTCCTTCCTTCCTTCCTTCCTTCCTTCCTTCCTTCTTTCGTACTGGGGACTGAACTAAGGGCTTCACACATACTTTGCAATGCTCTGCCACTGAGCTGCAGCCCTCCTCCATTATTTTCAGTTTTTAGATTGAGACAGGGTCTTGATAAGTTATGCAGGCTGCCTTTAGCCTCAAACCTGTGATCCTCCTGCCTCTGCCTCCCTAGTCGCTGGGATTACAAACATGCACCACTGCACTGGGCTCTCCTTTTTCTTTCAAATACAATTTTTGAGAGAACAGATGGTAAAAGCACTTTAACATAGCATGATATTAGCAAAACCATGACTTATTTAAGCATTTTTACTTAAGTCATTACCTGTATTACAGAATTATAAGATAAAGGGGGTGAGTTTTTGGAGATTGCTACAATGTTGGTATAGAAATCCCTGTGCATAAAAGGGGGAGATAAAATTTAGCCAGAAAGTCTATAGTTTAGATTAATACTTACACCTAGATGAATATCTTAAATCTAGGAAATGATGATGAAGCCTTCCCCTGTAACTCACCACAATCAGATGCCCTTCTCCAAAGAGTCATTGCATACTAATATAGTAATATGCTAACAGTTGTCTTGTCATTAATTTCTTAACAACTTGGCTAAAATTATTTGTTCAAAATAAAAGTAAACTACTTAAGACTAGGTTTTTGTGAATTGAAAGAATAATTCAAAATAATAGCATATAGCAAAGACTCTTATCTCTTTAAGAGATTTTTAATTAGATTTGGGAAATCTAATTGTAAAGAATGACCATCTAGATTATTGCTTTTCTTTTTTTTTCTGACAATATCTGATTTTCCTCGCAGATACTAACTGAAAGTATTGTGGTCTATTATGGTATCATTAGGAAGATCATTAAGATAGGCTTTCCCTGATTTCTGCTAGAATTAACATGTGTCAATTCCTGTCCTCAGCAAGGAAAGCAGAAGGCACTGCTGGGCTGGAATTAGGGAGCAAGTACAAGTTACCAAAACAGGTGTTACTGCTGACATAACCATTAAACATTCTGCTTTTCTATAGCTCCTAGGAGAACCTCTACTTTCTCATTTTGATTTTTAATTCCAATTCCTGAATTCCACACACACAAAAAACTATTCCTGAGAGAATTCCAGATTATTATACAACCTGTGAAGCATGATTGTTATTATGACTCCAAAGCTCACCCTCCAGTATTTGGAGACCCCCTAGAGGAAGAAAGACTCAAAGACTAGAATAGAGAATGACAAAATCAATTGATGAGGTGGCTGGCCTTGCCTGTCCTTCAAGAGTGACACAGAGGTAGTAGAGAAACAAAGCCACAGGTTACTCTATGGTTCTTGTGAGTGCACAGCTGCCAAGAGTATGTCCATGGATAAAACTGAATGTTCCAGAATCAACAAGAGTTGAAGATAAATGAGACCTTAAAACTCAGCTGGGGCTGGGGTTTATCTCAGTTGGTAGAGTGCCACTCTGCACTCTCTGAGGCCCTGGGTTCAATCACCAGCACCAAAAAAATAGGAGGACCCGGCAATCCACTCCCTAAACAATGCCCAAACAATATGCCATTGAAAACCCTATGAATAGCAGAGAATAGCAGATTCCTGATCATGATGATTTTCAAGAGAAAGAAGGGGAGAAGGAAAGAGAGATGTCATCCCCAAAAGGGAGGAAGTTATTGGAATGAGGGACACACTGACATAGTGCCAGGGATGGCACAGTGTCGAGGAATGTTTCGTTCCGTTGTACATAGGGTTGCTATGAGTTGGACCTGATTTGACAGCATCTAACAACAACAAGAAAAACATCAGCTATCTCAGATTCTTAAGGTTTACTATGTCTAAGACTCACTTGGGACACTAGAGAAAACTGCATATTTTTAGACCCATCCAGAAAGTTGCTGATTCAGAAACAGTAGGAAGTAATGGTAGCAGCAGAAACACAGAACACATCCAAAGCATTTGCTTTGCACCAGACACCACGCTAAGTTCTTTACAAATGTCATCTTGCTTTATTCTCAAAATAGTCCTATCCAGTAGGTACTACTATTTACAGGTGGGGAAACTAAGACACAAAGTGGTTAAGAAATCTGTCCAAGAACATCCTACTGTGAGTGGAGGAAGAAGCATTCAAATCAGGCAGGCTGACTTCAGAGTCTGCACTTTAATCACTATCCTAACCAACCACCAACAGAGTTAGGGTCAAGCCCAAGACATTAAGGAAAGGTCATGGCTGAAGTTAATCGTTTCTCTTCTGAATGGAGAAACTGAAATCCAAAGAAGCGAAGTCTTTCAGCCAAGACAAAATACTTCAGTGCATTTCCAGGAAGAAATAAACCACCATATGTCACCAACTCTTCTTAAATATTCCTCTACACATGTTCCTAAGGAGGGAAAGGACAGATCGCAGTATTAAAAGCCATCTCATTGGTTCCTACTCTGTTGCTGTGACCAAGGTGCAGTTCTGGACGAGAAATTCCATCTTTTCCTGCCCAATTCATCATTTGCTCACAGAATACAATGCAGTCCACTCAGCACAAGGGATTCCTGATCATGACGATATTCAAGAGAAAGAAGGGGAGAAGGAGAGAGAGATTGTCATCCCTGAAAGGGAGGAAGTTATTGGAATGAGGGAGATAAGGCTCACATGATTTGAGAAAAAGAGATGTGATTCTGATATGCCTCTGAAAGATGGTCTTCTCTCCCATAAGCTGAAATCTTAGAACGTATCGGGATCTCAGAATATACCAAAATGTGATTAGCTCCTTGTTTTGTTGTAACATATACAGGCAGACAAAATACCCAGAATAATGAGCTTGACACCTCGCTAAAACTGCTCACATTTAACATGCAGGATCAGGACAAATGTCCTACAGATTTATTGAAATTGTATCATTTTGCTACTAATAATCAAGGTGGTTTTGGAAGACCATAAGCAAGGATAATAACCATCTATTCCAAATGAAAGATGACAACGCAAACTCGGTTTTAAGGTAACAAGGGCCGGGGTCAGTACGTGCGCTTGTCCCAATGACGCACATGGGTGGCCACGTCAAACCAACCTTCATCACTTCCACCTGCAGGTCTTCATTGAGCGAAGGCGTTACTTTCACAGCATTCAGGATCTGATTGAGCAGCTGCTTCTCATCAGAGTCTGTTTCCATGGATACAAACCTCTCCTCTGACAGAAGCTTCTGTAAAGAGGCACAAGGCAGTGATCACAGATAGGCTCTCCCCTGCTGCCTTTTCCTGTTGTATCTTATTATGTATCAATGATCATTTTTCTTGCTCGGGAGGCATGTAGCTGCAGGCCATTAGGAAAGAACTTGTGCTACATGCCATTAAAAGGAAAAAAGTGCATCCAACCTTGAATAAATGCATTTTGGCAAAGACTTTTTCCTAATACTAGATAATTTATTCTAAATTTCAGCAAGTACAATTCTAGTGTGCCGGCCATCTAGGTTATTCAAGTGGTGGAAATGGGAGATGAACATGCCAAGAGGAACTAGGCCCACACAAGAGTCACCCCCACACCTGCCCTTTCTGAATGTAGCTTTGTCACATGGAAGGAAAAGTTTGTGTAAACCACAAGCTCGTTTTTCAGGTATATTTTTACTACCTAATATGAACTTATGCAGAAATTATTCATAAATCCCATTAGAAAATAAATCTCATAAAAAACTAAATCAGAAGGCATTCATTTGTATGAGGCCTCCCAGGAGTATTCCTCATAAGCTAGCCCTTTGCTACTTCAGGACAACTCGTATTTTTCACAAAATTCTTCCAGATCCACCGGGCTACAACTCTGCTCCCTCATCTTTCGCTGGAACACGTGGATTAAGTGTCTAGAACAGGTGAAGGTGGCCATCAAGTCTACCCAAGTCTTCCCTGCTCAGTGCTGAGCTTCCTCAGCCTCCTGCAAATATTTTCTGTGTGGGAAGGTTTCACTGTGCTCCCCTGCTCCAAATGCGGCCCTGGGAGTAAACGCAGCATTTCCAGGGTGACCTGATACTAAAGAGTGACACACAGCTTGAGTCACATTCTCAGGTCTGAGCTTAGCAGGGTGTCACAGCGCGTGCTATGCTGACTCACCCTGAAACCCCTAATTCTCACTCACAAGGGCTGCAATTAAGCCATTCTCCCCGATTTTGAACTGGCGCAGTGGATTGTTTGAGACACCCATATAGGACTTTATATTTACCTCTATCTAATTTGCTCTTTTCTAATATAACTTAGAGTTGCAGCTTGTGAGAAACTTTTGGGATTTGGATTCATTTGGTGTAATGACTCGCACGTCCCTCTTCATCCCTCTGCAGACCTGGTGAACAAATACTTCCCACTTTCTTATTTAACACTCCTTGATATTGGACCTAATTCTTTCAAACAGGGTTTTGTTTTTTGTTTTTTTTACTTTTTTTTCTTCTTTCCCCAGAATCCTGTAGTATACCCAGGGCAGCCCAGAGTTAAAGTTCATGTACAAAGCTCTTTTAACTTAAAGAGATAAAGCCTGGGAAGCTCTGAATATGTGCCTGAGGTTATCAGGCAGTAGGTAGTAGGGGACACACAGTAAAAAGAAGAGTCCTAATCCACCAAGTTATTGAGGGTAACACAACTAAGCAAGGCCTGGAAAACTCAGTACTGCAATTTAGAATGTTCCAGGGTTAAAGGAAGAAAAACAAAATGGGAAGCCTATACAATACTATGGGCTGGGATTTGGCTCAGTTGGTAGAGCGCTGCGCTGCAGTCTCTGAGGTCCTGAGTTCAATTCCCAGCACCGCAAAAATGGGAGAAGGACCTGGCAATCCACTCCCAAGGCAATCCCGAAACAGCCATTGAAAACCCTATGAGGGTCGCTATGAGTCGGATACCGACTCGACGGCACCTAACAACAACAACAACAACAACAATACAATACTATAGAAAGGGAACAACAATAGTAGTTCAAAACAAACTTGTTCATTTTATAGGTGTCCCAATTACCTTGGAGGAAAGTAAAAAAAAAATGTTTTTAGTAACATTATTGACAGGGTTTGAAATTTTTAAATGCTTTTGCATGGTAAAATACACTGTATCTACTTCTAACCTACTGGGTGCCTGCAGCCGTAGCCCTGTGGCATCAGATTCTGTCAGGTCTCAGAAGCTAAGCAGGGTCAGGCCTGGCTAGTACTTGGATAGGACACCACCTGGGAACACCAGGGGCTGCAGGTTTGGGAGGAGGACCTGGCAATCCACTCTCAAAAATCAATCTGCCATTGAAAACCCTATGAATAGCATAGAAGTACAACAATAGTGTTTTGTCTGATGTACGTGGGGTTGCTATGAGTTGGACACCAACTGGATGGTACCTAACAACAACAACAATCCAGTGGGGGTAAGAAGAGCTGTTTTCATATACATTAACTCTTTAAAAGCATCATGGACCTCTCTGAACTTAAAAAGCTACCTATAAAACTGTCTTTACTGACATGAAAACACATTGACAGATGCCATTAATACACAGCTGCAAACTACTGCAGGCTTGAACTTTAGTGCTTGTCTCTAGAAACCAAAGCACTTAAAAAGGCAATGTATTTATACAGTCATCACCTTTTCACTGTTTGAATAGAGCCATTATGGTTTGATGTAAAACACAAATGCTCAGGGAAAAGAATGTATTCAAGCAATCTAGTTTTTTATTAAACCAATTTTCTTTTTTCTTCCTAGGCTTGCTCTAGAAACAAAATATCTATCTATAGAATAAAAAGCAAGACAAAATCTTTCCAGTTTGCCATCAGTTCTCACTACAGAGAACTACAGATGTGGAACGTATACAAAATTTGAATTGGTTTGAACATGTGGGTCTCTCTTTCTTGGGATCCCTTATTCTCTTACAAGTTGGGTTCCACAAAAAATATTTTATATCTGTATGGACTTAGTTGAGCCGCCATGAATCCATGTCTGATTACAAAGGCTCAACCAAGTATTACTGTGCACAGAGAAATTATGGTGAGTATAAGACAATCCTGTTATCCTCCATGCTATTTCCTGTTGTTGTTGTTGTCAGGTGCCATCGAATTGGTATCTGACTCATAGCGACCCTCATAGGGTTTTCAATGGCTGACTGTTTCAGAATTGCCTTGGGAGTGGATTGCCAGGTCCTTCTCCCATTTTTGCAGTGCTGGGAATTGAACTCGGGACCTCAGAGACTGCAGCACAGCGCTCTACCAACTGAGCTAAATCCCAGCCCCATGCTATTTCCTAGTTCAATCAAATTTTTGTCTGGGTCTTTAAACAGGCAGTATTTAAAATGTTAACTATTTGCTCTTTCAATGCCAATGTGGCCTGTCAATTTCTGTCACTCCATTGTATTTAGTCAGAGCCATACCTGCATCCCTGCCAAGGCATGTTGGGCCAGCTTCCCATTCTTGGATTCCAAAGCCAGCTGGAGAGGCAGTAGGCATTTCTCCCTGACAAACACAGAAATAAGGAGAACATGTGAGCTCAGTAAAGCTGGCAGTCAGGCCATGTAAGCCTTATGTATACCCACCTCCAAACACTGCCACACACAAACACAAAAACTATAACCACTCATGGAAATGCACATGGCTTTGAAAATCATAGCAACAAAGCTGTGCAGAAGTGATAGTTTATCAGGAGTTTGCTTTCTAATTATGGGTACAGGAAGAGCAAATACAATTACTTTTCCTAATTCATATATGGTATGCTAATCAATACACACTGAGTCTGTGAACAGGCTTTGCCCTTTCCTAGATTAATGCATTGCTTACAACCAGTATACCTGGGGTGAATAATTCTAGGTAGCTCCATTTATATAAATTCCTATGCCTCGTTCATAGCCCCTTTTCTACCTAGGAGTAACCACATCTCTACCAGCCCCCTGCTTCATCAATATAAATTACAATTCTATTAATTTGCCAGTTGCTCCCCAACTCAAAGTATTCAACCATCATCTATAGTCTTAAATTTTTCTCTGCAGTCTCCACCAAGAGGTAGATCTCAATTTTGTAACAGGTTCATAATAAACATACTTCCATGGCAGAAATATAATCAGATAGTAACAGCATTGGGCAATGAGAAACACAAATAAACAAATGACAACATAAAACATAGAGAGCTACTTGGACACTTTAAAGCTTAAAAAAGTAAAAACAGGGCTTTAAAATATGTCAGGAATAAACCAAAAGAACTACAAAGACAGAAATATCCTTCTGTTAGAAGCATTCACTCTAAATAATTAAACAACAGCTCAAGAATTTTAATCAACCCATTATTTCCCCACGGAATTACACTGGCACAACAAATGAAATGTTACTTCATGTTACCACGTCCCTTGGCCCCCAATAAACCAGATCAGTCCCCCACCCCTTTTTTTAATCTGTTTCTATTTTCAGCAGGAACTGAAAGATTCATTGACTTTTGAGAATGTGAAAGCCACCGGGTTAGACTCTAGGATTTCACCTTTGGAGAAATAAGGGTCACTGTTGTAGAACACAATGAAACAGAAAGTTAATTATAGCTCAGATTCCTTCCTGTTCACCCTGCAGCTCTGCAGCTCTTCTGTGGAATCTTCCATCAGCAACTCCCTGCCGAGGACATGAGAGTCACAGACAACCCCTAATGCTGGCCACAAAGAAGGAGCTGACAACACAGGATCAGAAGAACACTTGCTTCCTAGGCCTGGCCTCTCCCCTAACTCACCCAATAGTACAATGTCCATTTGTAAATGGCGACTGATTAACATAACAGCGGCTTCCTCAGCTACATCCTCTGACAGATGGCTAAATTACCCAACTGTGTTACTTCCATTTGTGTGGCTATAACTTTGTCGCTGTTATCATTATTGTCAGCTTGCCACAGTTACAAAGCAAGCGCTGCTGTGCAGTCAGTTACAGCAGGGAAAGCTGATTTTTCCAATTTTGCTTCTTTTGTTCCATCGCAACCAGTTTGTGAGCTTGGAAAAATTAATTAGAAGGATGAAAGTAGAGAGAGAATTAGAATAATGGGCAGATGGAGTAGTACCAGAAGCGGCATAGACTTCACCTGCAAACCTTTTAAACAATCCAATTTTCATCAGAATTAATTCATTGTGAAAGAATTTTCACCTTCAATTTGGTGTCACATCTGCCAGCGAGGGTACAGTACCAAGAAGCAAGCCTGGAGGTCCCAAACTCTCCCAGCCTAGCAGCCTGGGGTAGGGGAAATCTAGTAGGTAGTTGTGGGCTAAAAATGCATCCATATTACATACTATTTAGCAAAGGCCCCCAAGAAGAGTGGATGCCACATTCAGCAGCAACAGGGACCCTTTTGGAAATGCTCAACCTGTTGGCCTTGGAAAGCTGCACTGTGTTTGTGTATAAACTGAAGTCCCATATTGCCCTGCCATCTGCACAAGTAGTCCTTATAATCCTCATTCCACTTTGCATCCTGTGATTGATACTGCTGACCTGAGCTGGGCTGCTGACAAAGACCAGGACTGCCAGGCACCATGACCCCAGGGAACCTCACTGACCTGCTCTCCATGCCAGTTATACTGAAAGGCAGGACTTGCAGATGGAGTTGGCTTAACGAGGTTTTCAGTTGAGTTGAAAGGTATCAGTGTTTAGTGTAAAGACCATGGGCTGTGGAATCATATAGACCTGGAATCAAACCCTATTTATAAATTATGTAATCTCATTCAAGACACTTAACTGGTGGGTCTTAGCCCCCATCCATAAAAAAAAAAAAAGCCATCTTAAGACCAATCCTGAAGGGTTTTACTAAAAAAATACAAAGAACATATATCAAGGGCTCAAAAATTTCTGTAAAAAGCTAAATAATAAATATTTCAGCCTGTGCAGTTCATATGGTCTCTGTCCTAACTACTGAATGCTGCTGAAGCACTAAAGCCCCCACAGACAATAAGCAAATCAATGAGCATGACGATGTGCCAATAAAATTTTATTTATAAAAATGGGCAAAAGACCAGATTTGGCCAACCCTGATGTAGACAAAATGTCCAATATAGACCATGACTTTCAGCATAAGATAAGCAGATCTATCTATTTAACTATCTACTGAACCAACATTTAGTGCCTGTTATATTCCAGGCACTATTATTAGCTCTTATTATTTCTATATTTAGTCCTATCTGTCACTGCCATCTTAAAACAGGCCTTATACTGAATAATAACAATCCTTGCTTCATATTTAAGAGGGTTCAGAGCTCTGTAGCTTGCTCAATGCCACACAACTAAAATGTGTGGAAGACAATTCAAATTGAAATCCATCTGACACCCAAAACCAAGATCCTCCCAACCTCCTTTGGTCTCAAAAGTTCAAAGCTAGAGGAGATGTTTCTTAACCTCTTTTAGATCATGGATACAAAAATCTGGCAAAAGACCTTCTTCCTAGAAGAGGCACATATCACTTTCTGGGGGACTCATGGGTCCCCAAACACTAATTCTGCAGGGACTTTGTCCAACATGGCAGAAATTTCAAGGTCTGAGCTGAGTAGAGGGTTATGTTTTCAGCTTGGTGGAGTTTAGGGTTCTGATAGACTGGCCTCTGAAGTGATATCACACTGAGCCTGGGGTAGAGAGGTAGCTTCCTGTGCTCCTGTGTGTGCATCTGTGCATGTGTGCACACAGGAGGTGAGGGGGTGAATGACTCTCCTGACATCAAAGGCCTCTCAGCTTCTTCCACCCTGCAGCCCCCCACAGCAGTGTCACGGCCTCAGATTCTGACATCCTTTGGAAAGAAACACATGCAGAAAGGAATAGAACTCACTGAGCATGACTGGTTCTCTCACCTGCCCCATGATATTAAAAACCCTCCTGCCTTCCTTTTTTAAAGGTGATTTTTGTGAGAGAGAATAACACCTCTTAACTGGGGTTCAGGTTGAGATTTATAATGAAGATGCAACATGGCACACACTCAGGCCCCGTGCATACACTATATAGCAGTAAATCATCTTATGATCTTTCTAGATGCTGCCTCATTGGGAAAAGGACATAGGAATAACAACATCCAACTACATTTAGTGATTATTTTTTATGCACAAGCACGTGCAAATTCATTCTTGCCTAATTAAATAAAGTCGATGGCTCCAGGTTTCATGTCCTGACATGTCATTATTTCTCTAAGAGGGATGATTAGCAGTGCTGCATATGCATGAGGAAAAAATTATCTTGTGACACTGTGTCTGGTCATGTCAAGGAGATGGAACCTGTTTCCTTAGCTTTTCTGCTATGGATCACAGACTAGCTTTATTGGGCTGGAAGATAACAAAAGGACAAAGGGAAATTAAGTTAACAGGGGAAGAGTTAGGACTTACTACTAACTACCTACTAGTACAAGTACAAACAAGAACTTCTACTAAATCCAAATATATTTTTCAGCATTGGGATGATTCTTCTTTGATGCACTGGTTGGGAAGAAGCATGAAGGCACGATGCATTTGTAAGTCTGCTTATTATTGTTGTTGTTGTTGTTGTTGTCAGGTGCCCTCAAGTCAGGTCCAACAAGAAGGTCTGCTTACATTCCACAATTCTAAAATACTATTATCTAAGCCATTTATTAAATCACTGTCTGGTAATATAGAGGCTCTGGGTGAAATCAGTGGCTTGTATGTGCAATGTAGTATGCTACACACACACTTACAACTTCAGAAGGTAGTGATTTTCTATGATCTGAACATGGTTTATTCTCATGAAAATTCATTGTTAGGGTTTGGTGTCCAAAGCAGTAGTGTTGGGAGGTAGGGGCAAGTGGGAAGTGTTGGGTCATTGGAGAAAGCTCTCCTGAATGGATTAATGCCATCTCTCAGGAATAAGTTCTTGCTCCCTTAGGACTGGATTAGTTATCATAAGAGTGAATTTTGATAAAGCAAGTTCAACTTCATGTTCTTATTTCCATGGGCGCCCACTTGTCCTTGTGCTTTTCCACCATGCTGGAAGCATCACAAAACCCTCACCAGAAATCAAGAAGATGCTGGCACCATAATCTTGGACTTCCTATTCTCCAGAGTCAGGAGCCCAAATAAATCTCTTTTCCTTATAAATTACTCACTCTCAGTTGGGTGCCATGGTGCATACCTGTAATCCCAGCGATTTGGGAGGCAAAGGCAGGAGGATCACAAGTTCGAGCCCAGAGGCAACCTATGCAACACAGTGAGCTCCTGTCTCAAAATAAAAAGGAAAAAATGGGCTGGGGGTGGGGTTGGCTCAGTGGTAGAGCATTTGCAAAGTATGTGTGAGGCCCTGGATTCAACCCTCAAGTACTGCTAAATAAATAAGTAAATAAGTAAATAAAAACCCACTCTCTGGCATCAAATAGGTAATGTAAATTCTTATTGTGTGACGTACTTTATGAAACAATTTATTATACTTTATAGTGTGGCCTTATGAAAAGGGGAAAAATTTGTCTTTGGACCCCCTACTGGCTTCAAGCCACAACCACCACAATTCCCAGTAGCCATGACCTTTCCTAACTCACACACAGGTTTTTAATTCCCACATTATGACATTTAGGGTGTTATCATTTGTGTTTGTGAGTACAAATGCTATGAACGGGTTGTATGAACATAGGTGGATTTTCACTGATTAAACTTTTGCTCGACCTAATTCCATTGCATCAGCTGGAACTAAGTTGGTTTCCTTAATTTATTTTCTCTAGAGTATAGTTAAAGCATTTCCACTTTATTTCTATTTTCATTTCTACTTTAATGGAATTATTTTTACCAAGGTCAATCCTTTTGCCTTTCAAAACAAAGATTATATTCATCTGTCAGGAATTGTTTCAGGCTGTCGGGATATACCTGGGAACAACATAAAATCCATTTTCTCCTGCAGGCTTTCAAGATTTCTTAGCAATCTTATTGCAGTTATTAAATTGAGCATATGAAACTGTCATTTTTCAAGTCAGAACAGGTTGACTATTGGCAACTTTATGAGATTCAATCCAGTAAAGAGAATCCAAAATAATATGGTTATGCTCATATTTTATCTCAGGATATAAACTTTTATTAGCTATCATTTTCTTATAAAAGGCTTATGTGTACATTAAAAAATCCAAAAAGTACAAAAAGATATAGAGTAATGGAAATCAAGTAGGGCATTTCCTAAGAAGGAGCTTAGCTGGACATTGACAATGTATATTTCCAGATAGTGACGTGGAGATCTTAGCTTTTAAATATATATATTTTCTGTTCCTATCAATTTTTATGTAATAACTCTAGAGAGTATACTTGCATAATCTGAAGAAAAAATTTAAAACCACTAAGACTTGGCTCCTCACAAAATGACAACCACAGCATTTCCTTTCCCTCCTCAGCTCAAAAAGGCAAATTAACCTACCTCTACAGACACAAAAGCCTGCAGCTGTACCACTGTAGCGTCCGATCCTGTCAGATCTCAGAAGTTAAGCAGGTGGTTAGTATTTGGATGGGAGACCACCTGGGAACACCAGGTGCTGTAGGCTTGGGAGAAGGACCTGGTAACCCACTCCCCCAAAACAATCAGCCATTGAAAACCTTATGAATAGCAGAGAAGCACTGATAATAGTGTTTTTCCTATTGTACATAGGGTCACTATGAGTCGGACACTGACTTGATGGCACCAAATAACAACAACAACAACATTAAGTACTAGGCACTGAATTTAGCACTGAGTATAGAACACAGGGAAAATAGTATCATTTCTGTCTAAGATAGGAGCAAGTAAAAATTCACCTTCTAATAGCCAAAAAAGGTAAAATACCTGAGAAGTATTAACAAGGCCATTTAAAGGTTGGCTGAGCCTGTAAATATGAGCAAATGCATTGAAAAGGCCAAAGCATGTGGCCCTTTTACTGCACTGGACACATTTTGTTTTTGCTACACATTGGCTTTTTTTTCTGGGTTACGTGCTCTGTCAACTTCAGCCAGAGGATTGCTGATACAAAGGAGAGTGCCAGCTGAAGTCACAGAAGTGCCACTTTTTTTTTTTTTTTGCGGTCTGAGTGGTTGAACCCAGGACCTGTCACATGATTTTGCAGGCGCTGTTTCACTGAGCTCTACCTCCTGCCCATTTTTTACATTTTATCTTGAGACAGGGTCTTGCTAAGGGGCTGGGGTTCAGCTCAGTTGGTAGAGTGCTGCTCTGCACTCTCTAAGGTCCTGGGTTCGATCCCCAGCAGCACAAAAATAGGAGAAGGGTGTGGCAGCGCACTCCCCAAAACAACCTGCCACTGAAAACCCTGTGAGAGCCACTGTGAATCAGCCCTGACTCAAGGCACCTAACAACAAGAAGTTACGCAGGCTGCATCTGGCCTCAAACCTGCAATCCTCCTGCCTCTGCCTCCTGATCTGCTGGGATTACAAGCAAGTGACATCACCCCAGCACAGAAATGCCACTTATTAAACCCCTCAATGTAGTGGGTACTGTGGTAAGGACTTATGCATTTTATCCCATTTAATAACTCCCACAACAACCCAATGAAAAAAGACCAGTATCATCAGCATTTACTGATGAGGCAATCGAAGGCAAGAAAGAAAAATCAACCCCTAGATAGAGCAAGCACTGGGCCCCAAGGTCATGCTCCCGGGCATATGCAGTTTTATTGCTTACCATCTGTCAATCTCAAACTGAGGTTCAAGGACTGGGTTAAACATTCTGCACAAAGCAAGCAGGTGAAAGACCTTCAGTCAAGAAACTCCTTTCTCTCCATCCATTGTCAATCCATCCTGATGTTTCCTCACATTAGCTCCCAGGTTGGGCATTTACTCATTGATTTGCACATTAGCCACTATGAAATACCCGTAAATGCTGATCACCTCCATCAACACACTGAGCAATTCCTCAGACAACCATTTCCCACAGCACCACGGAAAGGTTTTGCTCTTTAAGATTTTCATAAAAAGCAATTCATCACTGTACATCAAAAGCTTAAAAATATTAATATGCTTTAACCTGGGATTTCTTCTAAGAGGAACCTTTTCTAAGGAAATAATCATAGAGGTAGGTAAGTATTATATGCAAAGATTTCTATTGTTTTATTTACTATGTAAATAAGGTATAATCATGGTACATCTATAGAATGAGCAGGCAATAATAAAGTACTCTACAGTTTTTATTAACGCAGGAAAATGCTTTGAAAATGTTGCAAAAGAAATGAGAATACGGTATAGAATGTATACCATGCCAGAATCCTACTATTGAATAAAAATTTAAATATAAATACAGTGAGTGGAAGAGGAAGGACAAGAGACTGGAAAGAAAATTCCCCACATACTCCAAAATGTATTTCTGTTTTTGGAAACAGGTATGACTTTGGTTTTATTATTTATATTCCTAATTTGTTGCTGTTATTTTATTTTATTTTTAATTTTCTGAGACAAGGTCTTGCTATTTTATCCAGGCTGGCTTCAAATTCATAAAATTTGTGTTCACCTTGCCTCAATCTCCCAAGTGCTGGGATTATAGGCATGCATCACCACATCCAGTTGTTCCTACACTTTAAAGGTTTCAGGAATAAAATATATTATAATCATCCCTTGATATTCATAGGGATTGGTTCCAGGATGCTCATGTACCTTATATAAAAAGGCAGCGTATTTGCATATTACCTATTTACATCTCCCTGTATACTTTCAATTATCTGCTGATTATTTATAATACCTAATACAATGTGAATGCTGTGTTAATAGCTATTAAACTATATTGCTTAGGAAATAATAACAGGAGAAAAATCTGTATGAGTTCAAAACAGATGCAATTTTTTCAATATTTCTCAGATACGGAGGGTCAAACATTGCTTTGGGATAGGGAAAAGTGAACTTTTCCCTACACATGCATAAACATGCTCGACCTTTCCTTCAAAGCTTTCTGCCTCAAACCCTGAATGCTATTTGTGCTTCCCCTTTGGCCTCAGCCTAACCCATCCTCCCACACCTCTGGGCTTACTCCATCTCTCTTATAGTGTCTCCACTCTTCCCACTTTTGCCAAAACTGGGCCATATTCCTGGAATAGCTTCCCTTTCCTCCCTCTAAAGAAATTTCCTTGTCATCTTTCAAAAGCTTGCTGAATTTTTTTCTTCTTCCAAAAGCCTTCTTGACTGAAACCAGGATTGCTTATGATCCTAAAATACAGTTACCTCAGTCATAACTATAATGTAAAATCAATATACTTAATTTTATCTTGCCTCCTTCTATGACATGTTTTCCTACAATCAAGTCTGTAGGCTTAGTGTAAAAATGCTAACAGCATGCAACATGTCTATAGAAATTGTTCTGCCCTGCCCTGGATCATGGAACCACATGCATTTTGTTAGTTAATGATTTTTTCATTATGAAAACACTCCAGCTGGCAGTGGAGAGCCAGAGCTCTGCCCAGACCCTCCAGCAGGAGGTCAGCATCCCTCTGCCATGGAGTGACAGGTGGGAACAAACCACAGAGCAGACTTCTAACTCCAGTACTCAGTCTTAGACAAGAAGAGAAAATCAGCTGGGCAAGAACATACTAAACCTTTTTATGTGCCAATAAATGTGTGCTGATGTGCAGCTACTTCTTGAAAAATGGAAAATGAGCTGGGTGTGGTGGCTCATGCTTGTAATCCCAGTGACTCAGGAGGCGAAGGCAGGTGGATCACAAGTTTGAGGCTAGAGGTGACCTATATAATTTATTGAGACCCTGTCTCAAGATGAAAAAAGAATAATAAAAATGGGCTAGGGGTGCAGTCCAGTGGTAGAGTACTTGCAAAAGTATGTGTGAGGCTCTAGGTTCAACCCCAAGTATGGAGGGGGGTGGGGGAGAGGGAGAGAGAGAAAAGAAAAAGAAAAATGGGTGCCAGGCATGGTGGCACATGTCTGTAATCCCAGCAGCTCCAGAGGCAGAGGCAGGAGGATCGCAAGTTTGAGACCTGAGGCAGTCTGCACAATTTAGCGAGAACTTGCCTCACAAAAGTAAAAAAATGGGCTGGGGGTGCAGCTCAGTGGTCCAGCACTTGCAAAGCATGCAGGCGAGAGGCCCTGGGTTCAACCCCTAGTACTGCAAAAAAGAGAAAAAGAAAAAAAGAAAAAGAAAAAGAAAAATGGCAACTCTAATATCTTTCAGAAAAATCTAAACAACTAAAGACAGGTAACTTAAAACAAATCACATTGAAAAACACTGTGATTTCCTGTCCTATTCAGGACTCACTGGCCTATTAAAACTCACAAATAACACATGCATACATTGATCAGAACTTTTTATGCAGTTAGTATCATGACAGCAAAATGGCAGGCTAAATGTAAAATAAAACTTCTATGAAATTTCTGGTAGTTGGGGTGTAGCTCAATTGGTAAACCCATGTTTAGCATGCCCCGAGTTCAATCCCAGCAGGCATGTACACACACACACACACACACACACACACACACACACACACACACAAATAGCTGAGAAATTTCCAGTTACAATATCAAAGTGTCTGATAAAACCAGTCCACTACCAGATCAACATCCCTGTATGAAGTAAAATTGGTATTCTTGAATGACTAACAATCCATTTGTGAGAAGATTTTTAGTACTAAGTAGAGCATTTCTTTAAAAAATATTTATTTAGCATAGTGCATGTCCAGATAGTATATGAAATATTAGGCATATGACAGTGAATGTGATGGACAGTTCCTATCCTACAGACTAGGGCGGTAATAGACAAGTGATAATACACAAACATAAGGACAAGTAATAAGCACTTGTAATTTATAGTTGGTTCACATGACCAACTATAAAATTATAATGAAGGTGGGACAGATCCTGGAAGAATGCAAGAGTCTTCACAGACAAGGTGACATTCATTTGGCCTTAAAGAGGAGGGGCCAGAATGAATCTTACAGCTGAAGCTGTACAAAGGTACAGACGGGCAATAGCCAAAGTCCCATTGTGGCCAGATGGGGAAGTCATGGGGAGAAGACTGAGGAGAACTGTGCTTGACAAGGTGGATGCGAGCCAGGGTTTGAAGAACCTCAAATGCCAAGCCAGAGAGATTGGCCATGAGCCAGCTGAAAACGGGGAGCTAATGAAAGATTGTTAATCAACGGAATGTGATTTCAGATATTTTCTACAAAATGGTACTCTGGCCACAAGATAGGGAATGGACAGAAAGTAGGATATTGTGGGGGAAAAATTGGAATAAAACTAATCTGGGTCAAATTCAGGCTCTGCCATTTATAAACTATTCACCATTTTTCAATCTTCTTCATCTAAAAATATAGAACTAATGTTATCTGCTTAAGAAGTATTGCAACAATTTGCTTTGTTGTTAGGTGCCGTTGAGTTGGATCCTAATCATAATGACCCTATACAACAGAATGAAACACTCCTTGACACTGTGCCACATGCATTATCTTTTTATGTTTGAGCCCATTGTTGCAGCTACTGTTTCTTCTCATTTTGAGTCATGCCACATGAGAAAATGGAGGTCTCAGGGACTTTACTCCATTCCTGTCATGAAGGTCAACTCTACTTTGAGGAGGCAACTTTTCTGGCAGTTGGCTCTTGAATGCCCTCCAGCCTGGGGGGCTCATTTTCTAGCACTACACTTTACAGTGCTTCTCTGCTATTCATAGGGTTTCCAGTGGCTAATTGTTTCAGGAGTAGGCTGCTGGGTCCTTTTCCCTAGTGTATCTTAGTTTGGAAGCTTAGCAAAAACCTGTCCAGCATGGGTGACCCTGCTAGTATCTGAACTAGTGGTGATATAGCTTTCAGCATCACAGCAACAATGTAAGCCCCACAGCATGATGAGCTGACAGACACATGGAAGAGATAAACAGCTACATTAGTAAAATTCTTCACTGATCACCAGAGCCATTCTAACATTTAATAGCACTCCTGAAGACCTGTGGTCCACCCCACTCTTTTCCCATCCCTGATTTTGTTCTGCCCCACAAAGAAGGATCTTATGGGTATATCAGCCTGGACCTCAGTCCATACCCCCTGCAAATAGATGTCCATGCCCAGCCCTCAGGCCTAGGGACACAGAAACCTGTTGCCCCATCTGTCTTCTGAAAGACAGTGTTGAGTCAGAGGTCCATAGGTGGTTTCTGGGAAGAGGTACCACATGGGCTGAGCATGGAATTCTGAGGTCTCAAGCAGTCAGAGCATGATCTGTGAAAGCAGAGTAGGCTTTGGGTGGGGACATTTGATTGGCCCCTGAGGAAAGCGAAGCAGAGCATCACCTCACTGAGGTCTTGGGGCAGCAATGATAACACCTAGATATTATACTCAACACGTGGTTACCATGGTGCTTTTTCTCATTGTTTCAGTTATCTTGTTATTATAGTTTTGTTGTTGTCATCATTTTTAACCAGACACAGGAAAGCCTAAAGGAAGGCCTCCACTCCCATACAGGGCCCACATACAATGCTTGTATTAAGGAATGGAAAGGAGGAAACAAGCCCTAGAGATGGAGTGTAACAGGGCAGAAAATATCATGGAAGAACAGTTTGGAAGTAGTAAGTGGGAGGAATAATAACTACATTTTCACACATTGTGAGTTCAAGGTTCCTTTGGGCATCTAAGGGTTGAAGGGTAAATAATTGGATTACTAGTCTGGAGCTCAGGAAAATATTAGAGGTTATCCATCAAAAAGTGCTATCAGTGTGTAAGAGAGAACATGAAGATTTTATACATATATATGTATATTTGATATATATATATCAAATATTTTATGCCAATTTTTGGCAACTGTTATACACACATACATACATACATACATATATATATGTGTGTGTGTATATATATATATATATATATAGTTGGAAAGCATAAGGGGATATATGTGGAATGGGAAGGGAAATAGTATGGGGGATGGGAGCAACATTGGGTGGGCCATGATAAACTAAATATGAGCAAAGTATGTGATGTATGGAAATGCCATAATGAAATATATTATACACTAACTTTAAAACAATGACATTGGAAGCCTTGAAAATGGATGAAACTTTCAAGGAAAAGAACAAAGTGTAGAGTGGAAGAATGGTGCTCCAGTCAGGGGGTGGACAGAGGAAAGGATGCCATCAAGAAGTCAGAAGATGCTGTGATGCTCAGGATGAAGGCTGGTCTTCTAAGGTATGTCCTTTAGCATTGGTTCTCCCCAGTCCTCAAGCGCCCACCCTGTGCAGGAATCGGATTTGGCATATCTTCTCTCTTTTAACTTACATGACATAATAGGTAATGATTTCCATGTTATCAGTGAATGAACAGGCTCAGAGACAGTATGGAACTTGTCCTAATAACCTCACTATGTACTGTAAAGTGTCAGGTCCTGCTAGAAGCATGATCTTACTAGCAAAAGTTAGGAAAAACTAGGAGCAGTCTACTCCCTGCTCTAGAAGAGAAGGTGTGGCGAGGAAGAGAAGCGATGTCCCTACCCATCAAAGGTGGCTGTGAGCCAGGAACTTTCTCATAGAGTCATCTCATTTAAACTTCACCAGAAACAGAGCAGTAGGCATGATCATGTCCATTTCACAGTTCAAGACATGAATACTTGCTGGGTGTGGTGGCACATGCCTATAATCTCAGCAACTGAGGAGGAGAAGGCAGGAGGATCATAGGTTTGAATCCAGGGGCAGTCTGTGTAATATAGCGATAATTTGTTTTTAAGATAAAAAGTAAAAAATAGGTGGTGCAGCTTGGTGGCAGAGCACTTGTAAAAGCATGTGTGAGGCTCTGGATTCAACCCCCAAGTACAGGGGAAAAAAAAAGATGCAAAAACTTCCAGAGTTAATTCCCATCAGCAGGGCCCCTAGTGGGTGAGTCCAGATTCAAATGCAAAAACTATGACCCAAAAGCCATCACTGTTTCCATAGCAACTGCTTTCACCCCACTCCAAAGGAACGCTAAATTGGAAGGCAAAGGCATCCCCAATGTGAAAACAAGCACAAGCTTCCCTGGAAATTAACCAATATAATGAAAAAATTTACTCAGCCTGCAATCATATATTCTACCTCCAAACAACCCAGGAGGCGGCAATCAATGTCACAACCCCCACTTCTCTCAGGACAAGTACAGTCAAGAACAGCTTCTGTCTGAATAGCACACTCTCCCATAACATGGACAGGCCTATGGGTCCAGAAAATAGAAAAATCTATATATGTCACTCTTTTATTGACTTTCTATCTATGGCAATAAAACTTTCAGTATTAAGTCATTAAATTTAGCCTCACATGTAAAAGCTAAGAGTCAGGCTAGTTTGAACACATGGAAAGGCCAAGGACAATGCCTCAAAGTTTCATCCCTGGTGCCAAGATCAACCGTGTCATTCAAGACTAACAATCATTGATCAAACACATGCTCAGCACTTTGAAGACTCACATGGTCTCAATTTACACTTCTGTCCATCCATCCTTACAAATGCTAACCTCCTTCGTGCTTCTGCTCATCCTTCCTCACCTTCCCAGAGCTCCGTGGCAGGGTTAGCATATCCCCAACTCCACTGCCCAGGAAATGGTAGCTGGTTATACAGGTAGTTAAGAAGAACATGACATTACTGTGGGGGGAATATATTTACCCTCTTCAGATTACAGTCAACAAGCAATAGATGTCCTTGTGAAATCTGCTACCAAGCAAGTGAATGCATTGCCTTCCTGGTAAATATCAAAATGCCACACTGTCTTCAAAGAGAGGGAGCTATCAAATATTTTATGCCAATTTTTGGCAACTGTTAAAATCTCTACTGAAATGAAGGAAATATTAAAATGATATTTTCTCCTTATGAAACATTAATTTGATGGAATTTTAATGGCCCTTAGAATGTTTTTAAAGAATGCTTAATGACATTAAGACATGTTTCCAATGTGATGAAAAGGGGAAGTAGCAAGCTACAAAATATTGTTGTTGTTGTTAGGTGCTGTCGAGTCGTGTCTGACTCATAATGACCCTCATAGGATTTTCAATGGCAGATTGTCTCGGGATTGCCTTGGGAGTGGGTTGCCACATCCTTCTCCCATTTTTGTGGTGTTGGGAATCGAACTTGGGACCTCAGAGACTGCAGAGCGGCGCTCTACCAACTGAGCTAAATCCCAGCCCCTACAAAATATTACATACCACATACCCTGTTGTTGTTGTTGTTGTTAGGTGCTGTCCAGTCGGTATCCAACTCATAGCGACCCTCATAGGGTTTTCAATGGTTGAGTGCTTCGGGATTGCCTTGGGAGTGGATTGCCAGGCCTTTCTCCCATTTTTGCCGTGCTGGGAATTGAACTCAGGGCCTCAGAGACTGCAGTGCAGCACTCTATCCACTGAGCTAAATCCCAGCCCCACCACATATCCTAGTTTTCATTATATAAATTCAGAGGATTTGTAGCCATAGCACCCTAGCATCTGATCCCGCCTGATCTCAGAAGCTAAGCAGGGTTGGGCCTGGTTAGTCCTTGGATGGGAGACCACCTAGGAATATCAGGTGCTTCAGGCTAGGGAGAAGGACCTGGCAATCCACTCCTGAAATAATCAGCCATTGAAAACCCTATGATTAGCAGAGAAGCACTGACATAGTGCCGGGCATGGCACAGTGTTGCACACAGGGTTGCTGAGTGGGACCCAACTCAGTGGCACCTAACAACAACAAACTCAGAAGAAAATAAAGCAAATATTAAGATTCATTTTCTCTAGGTGATGTGACTCCTGCATTCAGCAGTGTAGTTAGAATTTAGGTTTTACCAGTAATTATTATGCAGCCTTGTGCCCAAGGCTGCATAATAATTACTTCTCAAAGCCTGTGTCTCATCTATTCTGTGGGGATATACTAAAACCTACAAGTGACATGACATCGTGTATCAATAATTTTTGTTGTTGTTGTTGTTAGGTGCCGTCGAGTCAGTGTCTGACTCATAGTGACCCTACATACAATAAGCGAAACACTATTGTTAGTGCTTCTCTGCTATTCATAGGATTTTCAATGGCTGATTGCTTTTTTGGGGAGTGGGTTGCCAGGTCCTTCTCCCAAGCCTACAGCACCTAATATTCCCAAGTGATCTCCCATCGAAGGACTAACTAGGCCTGACCCTGCCTAGTTTCCAAGATCTGATGGGATCAGATGCTACCATAGTATGGCTACAAGCTTTTGGGTTTTAGGCTTCTCCATTTTCTATAGTGAGAATATATACAGTTCACAGCCTAACTATATTACCTTTTTCACAATTGTGTATTTTATGTACATTTTCTCTTAATGTCTAAAGAAGCTTAAAACAGTGTGTTCTGTATTGCAGATCAAACTGAAATCTTTTTACATCTTGAAGTTACAGCTTCTGTCATTGGTTAAAGCTCTACGGTTCTTTCTCTATAGACATCAAAAATCCTTTTTTAGCCATCTGTGTATAGAGAGAGCTCCCATTAAGTAATTCACTCTGGCAAGAAACATCAGACAGAGAACAATGAGGTAAATTTTATTTTCCCATCAACAGCAACTTCTCCCAGCAGAAATATGTTTGCGGTGTTTCAACTATTGAATATCCCAATAGATTCTGTGTGGCAAGCACTTTTTAAAAATAGGCGTTGAGTGGGAGCCAAAAGGGATGGTTTGGTTCCGTACTAGCTATCTGCTTTAAACTTATCACATACTCTATACTTGCCTCTTGCAGCCTATCAACTCAGCTAAGTAAGATCTACACGAACCTGCCAAATAAGTAGCCTCAGGTCTGGCACTATCAGATGTGAAGACAAGACTAATTCCCAGGATAAGTTTAGTCTTAAAGGTTGAAGGGTTTGTGTCCGGACACCTCCATTCAGCCTGTTTTTGACTTGCTTAGACACAATTACCCTGAGGGCACTGTGTTCAAGGCCACACACCTACAATGGGCTGCTTTACTCCAACACAGGGTAATAGCCAACCTATTGTATAATTGTGTGACCTGTCCAAATAAGACATGTGCTGGAAGAAAAACAAATGACGGGTATTTTTAATAGTTTGCTTGCTTGCTTTTTAACACATGGGAGAAAAAGAAAAAAGAGTAGTTGTGAAATAATTAAGGACCAACCATAGTCAAATGAAGACTGCAACTTGATGACAATCCCAGGACAGGGTTTAAAAACAAAGTTGCCAAGTCTCGTGGACTCTGACTAAACCCACAGGCTGTGAGACTTTATCATGAGGGATATGTAGGTCTGCCTGGCCTTGTTTTTCTCACCATTCAGACTCATCAGAAATCATAGAGAGCGAACGCCACACAGCCATGGGCAGCAGGCTAGGTTACATCTTACATATAGTTAGGGCTGGGATTTAGCTCAGTTGGTAGAGCGCTGCTCTGCAGTCTTAGAGGTGCCGGGTTTGATTCCCAGCACCCCCAAAATGGGAGATGGATGTGGCAATCCACTCCCAAGGCAATCCCAAAACAATCAACCATTGAAAACCCTATGAGGGTCGCTATGAGTTGGACATGACTTGATGGCATCCAACAACAACACATGGATAGGGACTTGGTGAGTTTGCAAAAGTACATAGAAGAGTACCCCCCAAATCAGTGAAAACAGGCTCATGTCCTGAAGGCTGGGGAAGATGTTTACCTGGAGAAAAATGAAGTTCATTAATACATTTATCAAGTCTTCAGGAATTTTAAACATTACTATTTTGCTATAATTATCATCTTATTGGCAAGATCCTACTGTGTAGACACCTCTACACAGGTAAGGAGTCTTCTTCCACAAGGTAAAAAAGAAAGGAGCCTCACTCATTTTCCATTTTAATACCAATGGGAGAGGTCCACAAATGGAGGAAAAGAGTAACCTATTCTACCACCTAATCCCTCTGCTGGCTGCTCGGATGCCTTGTTTCCAGGGCAACAGGACACAGGATTCATATCAGGGGAAGCTGAGCTGGACCATGGTGTTTTCCCCACCATGTCAGAAGGCACTGAAGCGCTCTCTATTCTAGTCTCAGAAGTCAAGAACATGCCCAGCAGGAGCCAAATGACTGGGAACTCTGCTACTGAAAGGGCTAAAACAACCCGCGAGATAAACAGTCATGCTCAAGTGCACAGGACATTCACTCACTGCCACTCTTCACAGCCACACCAGGTGGTGTTCCCTTCCCCCAGACATACAGAGGGACCCAATGTCTTCATGCAGGCTGGACTGTACCCACTTGTCCCTGGAGAGCCAGAGCTTCCTTTGCCAGGGTGCCAAAGCAGCTGGGCCACCCACTGAAAGCCAGATGTCTGAGTAGAAACCTTCCCTGCTCTGGGTTAAGCTGGAAGGCTTAAAGGCCACAGCATCATGAGAAGCAATGAGGCGTGGTAAAAGAACACGGGGAACTCTGGGAGATCCATAGTTAAGTTCTGGCCAACAAACATAGAGTACAATGCTGACATGTGATTGGCTCTCCCTGGAGTTCAGTTTCTACACTAAGCAGGAAATAGGAAAGAGCTTTGAAAGGAAACACCACAGAAATGTGAGGGATGGGCAGTGAGGAGAATCTTTGGAAATGAGTCCTCCTCACTGGTCCTAATTTAGACACTTATGTTCCCTATGAGTCTCAGTTGTCTTATTTGCAGATTGGGGCTACCTCTACCACATCTTCAAATTCAGAAGGTGTGGCTAGCAGCGATAGCAGCCCTCTCCTTTGTGGATAGATTCTACGTCATTTTGCCCAACAGCGGGCTTGGCCCCAAGTGGTACCGTCAGGTTTGTTCTAAGCCCTTCCCAACAATCCTGCTTCTTACTTTTCCATCTTTCTCTGCAGCTCTGGGAACGTTTCTGCTTTCTTGAAAGGATGAAGCCTATTTACTTGGCACTGTCCTTCTGCCTCTTGTCTTTTTGCCTTCTTTTTCTCTTGGATGGGGATGTGATATCTGGAGCTGCAACAGCCATTTTGTGGCATGACAAACCAAATATAATAGAAGGCCAAGAGAATTTTGAAGATACCAGTGCTGACAGCCTACCTCCAAACTACCTGCTATCTGAGGAAAGTGAGTCCCATCTCATTAAAACCACTGTTAGTTGGGATTTCCATTATTTCCAACTGAATGCATTTATAACTGGTATATTCCAACAAAGACTTATTTTTAGAGAAAAGCCAACTTCAAGTAATCACATACATGCTTTCTGTCCCAATAGGTTTCCCAAGAGTGAAAGACCAATAGATAGGAACAACAATAATTTCTATTCTAACATATCTAAATATCAGGTATTCAAGAAATAGTTATTGAAGACACAAAAATGTATTAATTGGAAGAACATTTTTCTAGTCACAACTGTACTTGAATCTCTGTTTACTGTGTATCAGCTGCAAGACCTGAAGCAAGTGATTTTACCACTTAAGCCTAAGTTCTTATTAAAGTGCAGATATTGGCACTGATTGTACCTGTTGTAAAATTTAATAATACAACACATGTAAAGTTGCTACTGCAATTCCTGGTATAGAGCAATGCGTTGTGAATGGCAGCCCTCAATATTGGGGATCAGGGACTTTTCACCAGGTGCCATGGCTACAAGAACATGGAGATTAGAGCACAGCTGGGAGAGAACACTAGGAAATCAGCTATTTATGGCAGCAGAACAATGCCAAGACCCCATCTCTAGGGCCTACACCTTGTGAATGTCACAGATATCTCTAGAGTTCCTCCCTGTTTGACCAGATGTGCCACACATTTAACGCAGAATTTCAACTCACCCTATAGAAGAAATAAAAGGACAACAAAGTGGCCCAAGGCAAGCAGACACAAGAAAAAAGATCCTACTGATAGATATTCAGACTGGTTATGGCTTCCACATTCACCTGGACTGTCCTCCCTTCTCTGGGCCCTGAGGTCCCATGGATACCTTTAGGGGAGGTGTATTAGTTAGGGTGTTTTAACTGCCAGTAACAGAAAAGCCAACTCCCTGCCAGCCTAAAACAACAGGCAATGAGGCCTTAGGTTCAGGATAATTCAATGTTCCCATGACACAGCTGAGAACAGAGGTTTCCCCATTTTTCTGCTAATCCACCCTCGACGCATCAGGTTTATATGCTGTTGGTTTCCCTTAGTCACAGCCACTCCAAGCACCATTTGAAGGTGCCAATTTTCAGAGAAAGAATAAACTCCACCTTCCGGGGACTGAGGTAGCCCCTCTCTGGAATTCTAAAGTAGGGCAAGTATTCAACCAGATGAGACAGCCAGGCCTGCAGCAAGGCAGTCTCCTTGGAAGTACAGGGCTGATCAACAGGAAGTAAGTTCTGCTGGAAGTGGGGAGTGGCTGGGTGCTGGAGAGGCAGGCGATGGTTTCTGCTCCAGAGGAAAGTGATGGGAGGCCCAGAGAATTTACAGATGTCCACAATTACCCCATACACATCTTCTGGTTAAAAACCAAACCAAACCATTGTCTTCATAGGTATGTGTGCACTACTAGAGGGAATGTGGTATTCCAGAAACTATCAACAGCCTCTGCATCACTGACTGCTACCAGAGGTAGCTCTAATCTCTTGAGTCTTTAAGTGAAAATGGTAAGTAGCTGATAGGACAGCATTACATCCCAGTTTGCAGAACTCAGCCACCAGAATTTATCCTAAAGAACATTTAAGACCACTGCGATCAAGTCTGCCAACTCTTAATTCCATTGGGCCAAAATTCTCAAGTACCAAGTAGGACTACTTTGTACTCCTAGGAACAGGAAATCACACTATTAAATCCAGATTCTTATCTGCTCCTTTGTTTCTGGCATCCTTGCTTTCCTATCTAAAATAACATTTTGAAACTCAACACTGACGGAGGAAAAAAAGGTGTGATCATGCTACAAACTGCCAGAATATTGCAAGCCTGTATGCCGGGGTGATATTTCACTTGTATGTGTTGTATATTCTGCAGAGTATCGTTCTTACTTGGTATCTTACATCAGCTTCACAAGGAGTATATGTTATTTGCAGGGAGATCACAGGGCAATTCCCATAGCTTTGGAGATGGCACACAGATAATAAAAGTAGTTATTTTTCATAAAAAGTAGTTTTGATTAACATGTAATAGGTTGACTGCTGTTATTTTTAATGAAGTAATAATTTTAAAATGTTTTGTTTTGACTTTACTGTGAATAGATATAATCCAACTGATTAAAAACACCTCCTTGGCGTGCTCAGTAATTTTAAGAGGTATACAGGGCCTTGAGCACAAATGGTTTGAGAAGTTAGGAAGTACCACCTTGGTCCAGGGCAGGAACGTGAAGGGCCTGGGAGTGAGCCTGGCATGGGAGACATGGGGTTCAGAGGGCCCTCCTCCCAGCCAGACCAGTGTCTGCTCTGTGGCCTGCCATGGAATCTCCCCAGACTGGTCACACTGGGGAAGCAAAGGCAAAAGCACCCCCCACCCCCCTGACCTTTTAGTTTCCATCTCCATTTACAGACGTTGGCAGACACAATGACCCACTGGAGGTCCCAGTGGTCACGTGTGGGAGAATCGGGACTTGCACTCGGGACTCAGTGTACTTTCCCCTCAGCCCTGCCACCCCCTTGACAGGACAGTTTGTATACTGTCCTCACTGTGCTCCCAGCATGCAGAATGTCGCTTGTCTGGTCTGACTCCAAGCCCAGAACACACCTTCCTCCCTCCCTGCCGACTGTCCCTCTCTCCAGAGCCCAGAGCCCACCTCCTTCGTCTTCCCATTGCCTACCCCGCCTCTGGCTCCAGTTCCCTTGATGGAGACATCACAAAGAGAGCTGCCAGGCAATTGTCTAGAACAAACATTGACAAAGGCATCCTTTGTGCTGGCTGCCTGGGTGCGCACACCTTAGACTAACACTCCTTTTCTTTCTTAGTCAAATATCTTGTTGACTTTAAATGACATCTATATTTTTACTATCTCTGAAACGCACAAAGGCTTCCCCGCCCCCTGCCGTTTTCAGGCAATGTCTTGTTACTAGCCTTGACTCCCATGCCCAGCTTTATTCTGGGGTTGGTGTGAAAATGCTGGGGCTAAGCCTGGCAGCCCTCCCCTGTGCTCAGTACCAAGAGTCCACTGTGCTCAGCCCCTTCCCATCCTGGTCTCCACTCCTGCCACAACAGTGCACAGTGGACACAGTTGTCTGGCTTCTTCCCCACCAAGAGCCTCTGAAATCTGCATACAAAACTTCTTTTGTGTTAAAAGCATTTTCTCCCAGCTGGTAAATGCAGAAAAATAAAAAGCAGTGTAGAACAGAAAGCAAGCAATGGGGAGGCACAGTTTCACTGGAGAAAAATCTTTTAAATACAAATTTTTTGTGTGCATGAACCCATAGCCTCATGCATGCTTTGCAAGCACTCTATCACTGAGCTGCATTCCCAGCCCCTTTTCTACTTTTTATTTTGAGACAGGGTCTTGCTATGTTATACAGGCTGCCTCTGACTTTGAATTTGCGATCCTCCTGCCTCTGCCTCCTGGGTCTCTGGGATTAAAGGTGTGTGCCCCCACACCCAGCAATGGCTCCTTCTTGATTTCATTTGATTGAAAAACTAAACCTGCTTCAGATCAAAGTATGACCTATTCTGGATGTATTCCTTTAAAAACATGAACCCTTCCTTAAATCTCCTCTCAGTAAATCTGCAGGTCCATTTCTCTTAGCCCTGCTGAAGAAACTTTACTAATTGCTACCTAGCCTCTTCCCTGGGTCAGGTCAGCAGAAGCTCGGAGAAGTAAGAGTTACTTCTGTAATTACATAATTACTCAGGCTTTCCCAGTGGGTATTCATGTCAATTCCAGGCCAGGGTCCCTTTGATCTTAAGGCTTCCTCCGCCTTACAAAGAAGAAAAGTCAATTTAGGTCATTTCTTGGCCAAGCTGTGCTGACATACTAATCTCCATACCCTAGTAATTCATGACTTGACCCTCAGTCTGCATGCAGGACAGTCCCTCTTTCAGGAGCTCTGGATCCTTGGGAACTGCACTGAAAGTTCTCTCAATACAATGGGCTCCAAAGCAGAGTTCAAAATTAGTAAGGTGCATTTGTGTACAGTGGTAAATTCAACTAGATGTTTCAAGAGTTTGTTTCAATAATGGTGCTTCATCAAATAATTTACCAACTGAAATTTAGTTTTGTAGATCTCAGCTCATCCTATAAATTGCAAATAAGAACAAATAAACCTGAAGGTTAAATCATGGGTGACGTACTATCACATAGGGACTTATGAAGGGGATTTTTAGAGTAGAGCAGTGCATGGCCCTCCATACCTCAGGGTCGTTCCTGTCTCACAGGCAGCTGTCAGAGTTTAGTGAGACCAGCTCCAAAGCACCTAGGAGGGTCCCTGACATCATAAAAATGGTTGGGGAAAAAAAGTTAACTATGTGTTCTTATGTGATCCAAATTTAGACAGGAAAATGTAAATCATAAATATACTAACTATACTAAGATGCAGCATATTAACATACTCCTGGACTTTAAAATAGGTAAAGGGATATCTGTATCAAATGTGCTGGATTTAACTTGGAAAAGACACATCAGGGCCCTGGGTAATTACATAACCCTACTGATTTATATAGGGGCTGGGATTTGGCTCAGTTGGTAGAGTGCTGCGCTGCAGTCTCTGAGGTCCTGAGTTCAATTCCCAGCACCACAAAAATGGGAGAAGGACATGGCAATCCACTCCCAAGGCAATCCTGAAACAGTCAGCCATTGAACACCCTATGAGGGTCGCTATGAGTTGGATACTGACTTAAAGGCACCTAACAACAACTGGTTTATATGCCTGCAGCTGGACCACTGTGGCATCCGATGCCATCAGAGCTTGGAAGCCAAGCAGGGTTGGACCTGGTTAGTACTTGCATGGGAGACTGCCTGGGAATACCAGGGGTTGTAGGCTTGGGAGAAGGACCTGGTGACCCATTCCCAAAAATCAATCCGCCATTGAAAACCTTATGCATAGCAGAGAAGCACTGATAGTAGTGTTTCATCTGTTGTATATAGGGTTGCTATGAGTTGGACACTGACTCGACGGACCTAACAACAACTGGTTTATATAATCCTAATTACATAATCCTACTGGTTCAGCAATACCTCCATATGTTGTTGTTGTTGTTAGCTGCCATTGAGTCAACTCACAACAACCCAATGTACAACAGAACAAAACACTCCCTCATGCTGTGCTGTGCCCGGCACTATGTCAGTGCTTCTCTGCTATTCATAGGGTTTTTAATGGCAGATTGTTTTGGGAATGAGCTGTCAGGTCCTTTTCCCACCTCAATATGTAGTAAAATCAAAATGTAAGAAAATATAAAATATTTAATAAAGGCTTCCCAGGAACCAAAACATGAATCTAGTCTCTGCACCATGCTTTCTGAAGAAGAAAAGACTAGAATGTGAAGAAGAGAGATACAAGCACTTCCTGAGCCCCTGAATTGATGGACTTAGGTCCCACTTGTTGCTAGGAACCCACTTCTATAACCCATTGATATAAATAATTTTTCAGAGGCATACTTTGAAATTAAAGCAAGAATAAGACATAGGCACGTAATACATAGTTTAATTATGAAAATCATGCATTGAATAACCCCCCAGCAAAAATCCTATCCATATTCCATTCAAAAAGAATGAAAAGGACTAAGAAAAAAAATTCGTGATTGGGTTGTTATACTTTAGATGGAATTATGTTTCCTTATAAGGCTTCCCTTTAAAAGCTAAGTGTTATAAAGACATCAACTGTTTGTCATAAAGAAAGGATAAGTAGCCATGGCTGGCTTCTGACCTAATATCTTGCTCATTTACCCAAATATCCCTCAAGGCCAATGTGCCTTCCATCCTAGCTTGGGGTGGCTTGTGCACTTTTCTCTAAGTGATGGCTTCCTTGAGTGAGCAGATTACTTAAAAAGTATTTTTAAGTTAGGCTATTAAGGAGAAGACTGTAATTGAGAGCTAATTGCAGGTCTTCCTTATCAAAGGGAATAGAATGAGAACACCATTAGGACTGGTTTATAGGCTGTCAGATGCACCTAGAAGAAGCTGCCTGCTGGTTAGTAAACAATTTAGTATCATCATTTATACTAGGTAAAAGGTGACAGGAATATTCTCTGTCATCCAAAGCAGCAGGGAAAGGAAAAGAAGCTGCCAGATTTCTCAGGGCACCCTGATTGATTGATTGATAGTTCTTTTTAATTAGCATAGAAAATAATGGGTTTAATTATGGCATTTTCATACATGTGTATTATTGTATATTGCTCATGTTCACGCTTCCATTGTCCTCACATATCCCCCATTCCTCCTCCTGCTGGCTTCCTCCTCTGCCCCCCAGTTTGGTCTCCCCACTGCTTTCATTGGGCTGAGATTCAGCTCAGCTGGTACAGTGCCACACTGCACTCTCTAAGACCCTGGGTTAGATCCCAAACACTGCAAAAACGGGAGAAAGACATGGTAGCCCACTACTGAAACAATACTAAAATAATCAGCCCCATTGAAAATCCCATAAACATTGTTATGAGTTGATTGTGATTTGACGATTTGATTGCACCTAACGACAGTAGCCTGCAGCCATACCACTGTGGCATCCGATCCTGTCAGATCTCAGGAGCTAAGCAGGGTCGGACCTGGTCAGTATGTGGATGGGAGATCACCTGGGAACACCAGGTGCTATAGGCTTGGTAACCCACAAACAGCCTACAGCACCTGGGGTTCCCAGGCAGTCTCCCATGCAAGTACTAACCAGGTCCAACCCTGCTTGGCTTCCAATCAGCCATTCAAAACCTTGTGAATAGCAGAGAAACACTAACAATACTGCTTTGCCTGTTGTATGTAGGGCCGCTATGAGTCAGACACCAACTCAACAGCACCCAACAACAACAATAACAAGAACTGCTTTCGTTGCATATATTTAAAACTGGATTCTGTGTATGAGAGAAAATATGTGGTATTTGCCTTTCTTCCCCCAATACCCTCTCTTTTTGCCTCTCCCTCTCCCTTTTTACTCTCCCCCAATAGTTCCCCTTCTACTGTCATTACACACACACACACACACACACACACACGCGCGCGCGCGCGCGCGCGCACACACAGAGTCCACATGAGAGAAAACATGCCCTATTTGTTTAAGTCTGGGTTATTTCGCTTAACATGACAATCTCTAGTTCCATCCATTTTCCTGCAAATAATATCATTTTGTTCTTTGTTATGGCTGAAGAAAACTCCATTGCATAGATATACCACATGTTCTTTATACATTCATCTGTTGACGGACATCTCAGCTGATTCCATCCATTATTTGAGAATAGAGGGCACCCTGATTTCTGCATCCCCACTGCTAAAGGCCACTGCATGTGCTGCTTCCTCCTTGCATGTGGGTTTTTGGCCAACATTGAAAAGTCATTCTGTTTGGGGGAGTTTGCTCTCAGGAAGGTAGAACAGGTCAGGTCTTCTCCAGAACAAGCCTCCTGTCAGGCCAGGCGGCTTAAATGATAAACATGCTGAGATAATGGGACATGACTGACACATGCGCCCTTGGCATCATGCTGAATCATGTAACTGCTATGTAACTGCCTGCATGTGTTCAATATTGCTGCCTTATGTGCCCTTGGCATCATGCTGAATCATGTAACTGCTATGTAACTGCCTGCATGTGTTCAATATTGCTGCCTTATGATCCAATCCCACATAACTGTGATGAGATTGAACAATGGACTCGGCAATTTGCAACCATTATGTAAAAGCCTTAAGAAACTTTTCCACCAGCCCTGGGTGGGTGGAGAGGTCACAAGGCATGCAGAGAGTGATGGCTGTGGGTGGTGGCACCATGGAGAGTAAAGAAAGGAGCACCCTGCAATAAAACACATCAGAACTGTCTTCAGCTTCTTGAGCATGTTTTGGTTTTCCTGTGGGCCCCCATCTGTCTCTGGCCAAGGAGCTTAGCTCTGACAGGACACCTCTGCTCTCTGAAAAGTTTCCCACTGAGCCCAGCAAAGCTGACAATCTCTCCCCATGTTATCTTTCATACTCACCAAGATCCAGAATTCCCCAAAACTAAAACTAAGCCAGGCTTAGACCAACCAAAGTGTCTTAAAGCTCCTATTCTTTTTTTTTTTTTCTGGTGAAGAACCAGCAAAACTCAACAGATCTTGGTTTGACACAGCCAAGACACATTTACAATTGCGTGATTCTTCAAAAGAAGTCAGCTACAGTAGGAAGAAAAAGGAGGAGGCTGCAAAAGATGAGACTTCCCAATAGGTTGCCATCCAGGAGAAACACTGCTGTTTGCAATCCACCTGTCCTGCACATACGATAATGGTCTCCATTCAGTAAGTGAGCTGAAGATGTGGACTGAAATGTACCACAGTGGGAGGTAGGAAGCAGAGGGCAGCACTCCTCCATAATATGAGAAAGGCAGAAACAACACTGACGAGATCAAAACTGCCTCCCCACATCAGCTATTGATAGGCTCATTGCTGTCCTGATCATTTTAAGTCACACACAATCCTTCCCAGGTGATGCAGATATGTTTCTTCAATCGCAACTAAAAAAACCCCACACATGCTGTGGAAGTTGATCCAGGATTCAGAGCATAAAACTAAAGCACTACATAGATCAAGGCCACACAGAAGTTATTAAAATAAAACCATATGAAGAATGGGAAGTGATTACATATGGTTCTCTCCAAGCATAAATCTTGATGCATGTGATTTCTCATACACCCATGTGAGAGATCATTATGTTCTCAAGTTGAAGAGGAAGGTGTGAGGATATGGGCTGCAAGAAGGGTCTCGACCAGATAGACTCCATGAAACAGAGGAGGACTGGGCAAGGTTCAGTCAAAGTGGAGACAGGATCAGGGCTGGGGACCCACAAGGGACACAAAGGGACAAATGGGAAGAAGGCCTTTAAGAGTTCTTCTGGAAGTCAAACTGGCAGGGGAGAGTAATTAAGCTGAGGTTGGCTCTCAAGAATCATGGAGAAGTTAAGCACAATGGCAGCTGCGCTGTTGCTGGAGGAATCACTGGATTGTTACCAATGGAACACTGGGTAATGCCAACAAGAGGTCTGCTGCCAATGGCTGCCTTTTAACTAGATCAAGGATTCCCTTGACAGTCTTCTCTCATCAGGACCAGTCCTGTTGTAAGTAACCTGGGCTAGAAGGAAGATTTGTGTAGGTGGGGTAGAGGTTTTTTATTCTTAGAACAGAAATACTTCAAGTCAAGTTTATGTTGGTGGTGGGGTTGAGGAAGGCAGCAAGTCCCTTCCAAGGGAGCCAAGGATTTCTCATAGAACTGGAAGTTTTGTATATTCAGAATCCTTTGGCATGGAATATTGATCAGGATCCTGATAACTACCACACCCACCCCTGACCCTGATCTAATACTAATAGATATTAGGCAGGGCAGGACTTTGGACAAACAGGAGATAAGGGATTTATGTCTGTACTAGCTGGGGTCAATAAATTGGGTACTAGACTTTAGGATCTATTCTTTCACAAGTACCCTCTCAGTCCATAAGATATAAGAAGTTTTATTGTCAGAGCTGAGATTCCATTCTGGCCCAAATTCCTCCAAATACTGTGTTTTTCAAGAATCTAGGTGGTAAGAATACAGGGTCCCTGTGATGCATGTACAAAGTCTATATATCTATATCTATCTATGTATATATGTGTGTGTACACACACACATACACACACACACACACACACATAGGTAGTACTAGGAGACTGAACAATCTCTCCCCATGTTACCTTTCATACTCACTGAGTATGAAAGTGAAACCTTTCCACCAGCCCTAGGTGTGAACAGGGCTTTGTACATACTTTGCAAGTGCTCTACCATTGAGCTGCGCACTCAGACCCTTTTTAAATTTTTAATCCTGAGACAGGGTCTCATTAAGTTACACAGGCTGCCTCTGGCTTTGAATTTGTGATCCTCCTGGCCCTGCCTCCTGAGTCACTAGGATTACAAGTGTGAGCCAGCATGCCTGGCTATGAATTGTTCTTGGTCAGTAGCTTTCAGGTCTTATTTATCACTTGGTGGGAAAATCCAGTGGCTAACAAAGGAGTCTGTGACTCTGAGTGACAACTTGACTTGGTCAGAAATATTTTATCAAGACTATCACTGTTAGGGAACATCATGAGTTGATTTTGGTTTGTAAAACAAGGAAGACATGGACATGGTGATGTGATCTGGGGCACAGCATGAACTGTTGATGGTCTCTTGTGTGTAGGGATATTTTGGCAGCCCCAATTGATAGGTTTAATCAACCTTGAAAAGATGCAGGTAAGACCTTGAAATTTAAGAAGAGGGAAATAAGGAGCAAAGGGAGTGAGGTTCCAGGCTCCTTGTAAAGAAGATAAGAACTCTTAATGTTTTTCCCCAAGGACCAAAGCAAGGACTAAGGGTAGGCTAATGGAGAGATTTTCCACATGACAGTCTACTAACAACAAATTAGAAAATAGTACATAGGACAGCCTGCAGCCGTAGCCCTGTGGCATCCGATCCTATCAGATCTCGGAAGCTAAGCAGGCTCAGGCCTGGTTAGTACTTGAATGGGAGACCGCCTGGGAACACCAGAAGCTGTAGGCTTGGGAGAAGGACCTGGCAACCCCCTCCCAAAAATCAATCTGCCATTGAAAACCCTATGAACAGCAGAGAAGCACTGACAATAGTGTTTTGCCTATTGTACAGAGGGTCGCTATGAGTCGGATACCGACTCGAAGGCACCTAACAACAACAACAACAACAACGGACAGGTTCTCTGGACCTTCCTCCATCCCTAATATGGAATCTCACTGGGTGCTCTGCATGACTTCTTATCCCTGTGGCCAATACTGTTCACTATGTCAACAATAAGTGGGCACTGGGCACAAATAAGCAATGTCTGTTGATCACTCCTTAATTCTACCTAAAATGTTTCTCATGAGATTCACCCATGAAATGCCCTATATATTTGCCAGTCACTTAAATCATGCATGTGAATTGGTACTTAGGTTCATACAAGAGGTCTTTAGAGCAATCAATGGCAAAAGAAAAAAAGGAAAGATAATATAACACAGGTCTCTCCAAGGTTCAGTTTGCTTCTGATCTGAGCTACCATTACTAATCCACAAAACTGATCAAAGCAGTATTAGTAATTATTTATAAGAATGGTCATATATTTAACATGAACCTAATCAATGGATATATATATATATATATATATATATATGTGGATATATATATCCAACACACACACACACACACACACACACACACACATTTGGGAGAAGGACCTGGCAACCCCCTCCCAAAAATCAATCTGCCATTGAAAACCCTGTGAACAGCAGAGAAGCACTGACAATAGTGTTTCCCCTGTTGTACACAGGGTCGCTATGAATCGGACACCAACTCCACGGCACCTAACAACAACAACAACATATATACACACATACATACACACACACACATCACAGCAAAAGTATTCAGGATTTTGAATGATTCTCTGTAGCTTTTTCCAAAATAAGCAGGTTTTTAAAAATTTGCAAGCTTCCAGGTAATTAATGTAACAGACATGGAAACAAAATCTGAATACAAAATCAGGAGAATGCAAAAGATAGTATGTGATCTTGGTTCCTTTCCCATATATTAAATGTAAGGAATATTAAAGAAAAATAATATGTATTCACATTTTCTCTTGTGAGTGAATTTCAGATATTTAGATATTTTTAAATACTCAGCATGACTAGATTTTTGTTGAGGTTCAGCTCAGTTGGTAGAATGCTGCTGTGCACTCTCTGAGAACCCGGGTTCTATCCCCAGCATGGCAAAAACAAGAGAAAGACTTGGCAACCCACTCGTGATGCAATCCCAAAACAATCAGCCACTGAAAACCCTATGAGGGTCACTGTGGGTTGGATATGACTCAACCTAACAACAAGACTTTTGTTGAGCAGGGTCTTAAATAGGATACATAAGCATAATGACTTTACAGAATAAGTGCTCTGAAGTCAGGCCTGGTGGTGCACGCCTGTGATCCTAGCAACTCAGGAGATGGAACCAGAAGGATCACAAGTTTGAGGTCAGAGGCAGCCTGCATAACTCCGTGAGACTCTGTCTCAAAATAAAAAAATAAAAAAATGGGCTGTAGGTGCAGCCTAGTGGTAGAACATTTGCAAAGCATGTGCGAGGCCCTGGGTTCAATCCCCCAGTATCAGGGTGGGGTTGGGGGAGTGCCTGGCAATTGGATGTAGGACACATCTCTGTAGTACCAGCACTTGGAAAGCTGAGGCAGGAGGATCTTGAGTTCCAGGCAGGTTCGACTCCACTGTGAGACAATGACACAAAATAAAATAAAATAAAATAATTAAGATAAAACAAAAATAAAATGAAATAGAAAGTGAAAAGTACCTGGCAGATGAGTGAACGGAAAGAAGAGGACTGTCTCACAACCAAAGAGGAAAAGCCCATAACTATGTATCTCATCACTTCCCTAATAACAATACAAAATAGTTAACCACACTATTATGGAGTCCTTTTTGCTCTAATCATAGCTTCTTTCTAGAAGAGTCTATGAAAGGCCCCCACTATTGTAATCATAGGCAAACTGAAACCTCCTTATAAGTTTAAAAGTCTACAAAAAATCTACATATGCTACTACATAATCGTGTTTTCTAGTTTTGTGTGGCTTCAGTCTCCTTCAGAATATAAGGCCTGAGATGAGATATCTCCTACGGCACCTTCATACAGTTCAGTTCCCTACAAAAGAATGCTTGGCAGATCTCACTGTATACCTAAAATACAATAATGCACATTCTTCCGTATGCAAGGATGATGTCACCCACTCTTTGTCATCAGGACTAGCACTCTGAGTTGTATTTCCAATAATGTTGACAATGTGTAAAGACACCTAAATATACATTCATCTGCAGTCCCTCATCTGGAACCTTTCCCACCAATTTTGTGACCACCTCCTATGGATATACAGTATGGTTAGCTGGCTCTGGTGTAAAGCTGAACACTACCAAATAAAGTAAAATTACTCTAAATGACTAAAAGGAAGAACAAGCATACTTCCTTGGTCCCAGCAAAAAGGTATTCTCTCTAACTCATCTGCCCACCCAACATACTAAAAAAATACCAGCCGCCTGTTGATGAACATTCCCAGCCAGTGAACCAGTAACCTCTTTTGGTACCATCACTGCTTGTTGCCCTTATACTGAAGGTGGACCTCCTATCACAAACCCAGAGCCACACAAAGCCTCACTGTCAGGTTAAACAACATTCTGGACTGGGAAACAACCTTTAAAGCAGTGGCCATTAAAGTTTTTGGCTCATCTAGTTATTAAGGAAATTTTAAGGTATTGTTTTCCATATATTTTAACATCTAGATTTGTGTGTGTATGTGTGTGTGTGTGGTCCTGGGGGCTGACCCCAGGGCCTTGTGCTTGCATGCTCTTGCAGGTACTGGACCACTGAGCTGCACCCCAGCCCCTTTTTTTACTTTTTTGAGACAGGGTCTCGCTTAGTTATGCAGACTGACTCTGGTCTCGAACTTGCGATCCTCCTGCCTCCGCCTCCCAATCCGCTGGGATTATAGGCATGTGCCATTGCGCCCAATTTACACCTAGATTTTTTTCACCAAAATTTTAATTGCAAGACTATAATTGTGGCATATTAGAATTATTAAAGATATTTAATTCAAAATATACCACTTTTTAAATGTATCTCATAAAGTCTAAACACCACAGCAATTTGAAAACTACTTTCATGTATCAAAAATAAGTGAACAAACTCTCCCATAACAGGAAAAAATGCTCCCTTGTTCTCTTTTATCCTTGAACTCATTTTTCCAACCCCTTCTCTCAATATTGTATATCTTAATACTTGAAAGGCTTTTGCTAATCTCCCTATTATACTTCTTTGTAACAAAATAGGTGTAAAGTGATTTTTTAAAAAAAAATTTCCTGTGGCCACAGGGTTTAAAAGGGTTTAATTTTCTTTTAGCTTATCTATCATTACTAATGCACACAAATGATCCAGAGAACATTAACAATTATATAGCAGAATGTTAATATAATTAACATGGGAAATATAATTTTATTGTAAATGGACTTTAAAGAAATGAGGAGGGTTTATTTTTCCTTCAATTAGTATATATATCTACAGATGCATATTACCCGGTGTTATAATAAGGCAAGGCTTAGCATCAATTCCATATCTTTTCTTTTTCACTTTCATAGATATAAACAGCAAGGCTTGTTTATGTATGTTTACATAAAATGAAGGGGCCTTATCATAAAAAATATTTTTTGCCTATCATCTTATATCTAGATTAAGTTCTCCTTCAGTTTTGCTGAAAGCCAAGAAGTCAAAAATACCTAACTTGCAAAAAGACGTGCTTCCTGGTTCTTGTCATCATTCTCTTTACCTACATGGACACTATTTTCATAGCTCTTTTTGGTGGGGTGAGATTTTTACAGCTTGGCACAATGGTCCACAGTGGATCCAGGACTGTGACTGCTATGTTTTTCCTTTGTCAAGCAAGAAAAGGATGAGAGTAAAAGGTGAGATGGAAAAGCAGATGTGTGCAAATCAGTTTTGAGCAAATTAGTTTTCAGAAGGGAGTACTTATACAAGTAGGGGACCAGGAATTAAAGCTGCCATGCCATTGTAGCTCTGTAGTCTTTTCTGTGGACACCTCAGTGGGAACAGCCCTCTGCTAGTCAAATTTGCAAACTCTATGCATTTTAAAGCACACTTAGTTTGATAAACATGTGAGTCCCTTGCAATATACAAGGGTATAACAAAGGAAGACCCTCAAGTAGATGGATTGACACAATGGCTGCAATGATGGACTTAAACATAAAAAAGATGGTGTGCCTGGCACAGTGTTGGGGAGTGTTCTGTTGCATATAGGGTTACTATGAGTCAAACCTGACTCCATAGGACACAACAACAATGTAGCAGATGCTATAGAAATAATGGATTTTTTTAATAAAGACAGGAACATAATTATTGCTCAATCTGTCATACCTGTTAGGGAATGTACCCTGATTGGCTACCTCCCAGCACACACCCATTTCCCCAAAAGCTACATAAACAGGCCACTGGCTACCCCATAGACACCCTACTGTTTTTCACCTGCTATCCAGACCCCATCACCTTGAACCAGTGCACCCTAATCCCGTGGCAGACCTTCAAGCAAGATGCCATGTCAATCTCAGGGGCCCCAAAGAGCCAAAGGCACCTAGCAAGACACAAAGAGCTCCCCATTTCCTCCCAAGCCTGGGAAGGAGGGGAGAAAGAAGGCGAGCTGCAAGAGGCAAGACCAGTGGACCTCCAGTGCCATCCAGACACCACCAGAGCAGATTAGCATAACTTCTTAAAGCTGTAGCACCACTGAAGCAGCAGCATCCCGTGCTGCTCGCTTCTGAGCTGCCACTTTTAAAAGGCTGCTTGCTGGTTGCTCCTCTTTGGTGGAGCAACTCAATAAAAGTTCCTGTCCTGTTTTGTTAAGAAGGCTCCTAAAGTCCTTCCTTTGGCGTCAACTACCAGGCTCTTACCCTAACCGTGAGGGTCCTGGGATATTACTGGTGTCAGGGCAAGGCCCCAAGGCCATAGCCAGGCCAGAGCTTAACCCCGGCAGTGAAGAAACAGGTTCATATCTCAGGGCTCTTGCACGTGTCTGTACAGTTGCCACCAGTAAAACTATGCCCAGCCAGTGTTGCTGTGGGATCTTAAACTCACCTCCTGGGATAGGGCAGCACACCCCTCCCACACACAGGGGGCGCCATTTTTCAATCTGCCCAGGGTGGATCCCTCTTATAAGTTTTGATCACGTCAATCCTTAACCAATTTGATCTTTTTACCGCTGACTTCCCGAACTGGCTCCTTTGAATCATTGATTTCACTCACCCAGTAGATAAGTGGAGCTAATGTAATGAGGTTCTCATTGTGCTAATCTCACAGATGCAAAAAAACCTATCAGTTAGCAAGTTAACCAACGAGGTAATCCTGCCTACAGGAATACAGGGTGGGTGATTTTTTACTTCTGCAATATTATATAGATCCCAACTCTTACCTCAGCAAGTGGGGAGGGATCTTGACAATGGTATCCAGACTGCTCAGGGTTTCTGTAGAAGGAAAATCACAAAGTTACAAGTAAGTATTTAGGTCTGGTACAGTGGCACACATCTATAATCCTAGTGACTCTGGAGGCAGAAGCAGTAGGATCAAAAGTTCAAGGGCAAGAAAGCGTGCATGATGCATCAAGACCCTACCTCAAAATAAAAAGTAGGAATTGGACTGGGGATGTAGCTCACTGGTACAGTGCTTGCAAAAACATGTGTGAGGCCCTGTGTTCGATCTTCTGACACCACAAAAATAAATTAATTAGAGACTGAAAATCTATATTGTACTTGAATTTCACTTAGTTTCCCCAACCCCCAGAAAGGTGCACGATTATAAATTAGTCAATTCCAAATTATCTGCATGCAAGCCATACTTATTTTAAAATCCTTCTCCCTTCATAGCCCCGAAGATTTCCCTGGACCTCACCTTGCCATCTGGAAAGTAGTTAGGTGCCATTGAGTCAGACCTGACTCATAGCAACCCTAAGTACAGCAGAATGAAGCTCTAGCCAGCAATGTACCATGCACATGATCTTTTTATATTTGAACCCATAATTGAAGCTACTGTTACTTCTCATTTTGAGTCAAGCCACATCAGCAAAGGGAAGTCGTAGGGATGTTACTCTATTCTTGTCATTAAGGTGAACTCTACTTTGAGTAGGCAACTCTTCCCTAATCATTTCTTGAATACCTTCCAGTGTGGGATGCTCATTTTCCCACACTATCTGTGACAGTGCTTCTCTGCTATTCATAGGGTTTTCAGTGGCTAATTGTTTTGGGAGTGGGCCACCAGGACTTTCTCCTTAGTTGGTCTTATTCTGGAAGCTCCTCTGAAACCTGTCCACCATGGGTAGCCCTCCTGGAATCTGAAATACTGGTGGCATAGCTTTCAGCATCACAGCAACATGCACGCCCCCACAGCACAACAAGCCGACAGCCATGTTTGGGGTATCAGGAAAGGGAAGGTTAAAAACATTTCCCTTTAGAGACAAGACTGAAAAAATTCCTGACCTGAACCAGAATGCCAATTCAATTTATTTCCAGCTGACCAAGATACTATACTATATGCTTGCAATCAAAATAGAGAAATGAAAAGAAAAGGGTTGGAGATGTAGCTCAGTGGTAGATTGCTTGCCTAGCACATCTGAGGCTCTGGTTCCATCCTCAGTATGGGGATGGGGTGGCACATACTTGTAATTCTAGCACTCAGAGGATGGAGCAGGAGGATGAGGATTTAGAGTTCCAGGCCAGCCTGAGCTACATAGTGGAGATTCTGCCTCAAAAGGCCCAAAACAGAAACAAAATCTGTTTCCCTGAAAATACTATTTCCATATCCTTCCACAATAATGCATAGTTTTGGAAGACTTTCAGGTTCACAAAGTACCTCAGGCAACACGTCATTATTCTCACATACATTTGTGACATAGTAGATTAAACCTTTTCTTTAATCACACTGCTGTTAGGGACAGTAATTGGGGAGCCAATCCCCAAATCTCATTAATCCAGCCTGGATGTTCAATACTTGGCCATTGTTCGTGGTTTATTCTCGCTATTGCTGCCTCAGATTGTTCTATTTCAATCTTCTATTTCAATCTCCCCAACTTGTCTCTAGGTGGTTAGCTCAAATTGCCCGTTGATTCCTCTCTTCGCTGCTTAGAATCAACAGGCTCTGACAATTTGAATTATTTCCCTTGGGGAAGGAGGAACATCTCTTCCCACCTTGCTAATAAATAAGAAAGAATAGCAGACACCACATGCCTCCCTGAGACTCAGTCTAACAGACCAAAGCCTGACAGGATCCAGCCTGCTGTAACCAATGGGGCAAAACAGCGGATTTCAGAAAGGCAACTAATCAGCAAAACAGAAAGAAGAGCTCAGCAGAGTCAACGTCAATGGTACCATGGAGATGAGGCCAAGAGAGGTAGAAGGACTGAGGTCAATGCTAACAATGAGACAGGATGACAAGAAAATGAAGCCCTGAGGTGCAGATGCAGGGAGCAGCTCAAAGGCCACATGGGCCAGCACAGCACAGCACAGCAGTCAGCAGGACAGAGGCCAGCACCTAGGGTGATTCAATGCTGCTTGCCAATGGGAGGCAATGACGTTGATCCACCAAACCACAGTAGATTTTCCCTCCAGAGAAGATGCATTTCTATCTAGCTCAGAGTGTGTAACAGTGACCCGCTCTACACATGCTAATAGTGAGCTAAAAGAAAGAGAAAATAGAAAGGGGAGCCACACAGCAGCCATAGTGAGCCCAGACCGTCTCAGAGGAGACACCTCCCCACGCCTGTTAGGACAATATGGAGCTCAAAACAAAGAGTACCCAGTAGGCAAGGAGGGGAAGTCCTGCAGTATGGCTGTAATTACGCAGGACAGAGCAGCAGCTTGAGGAGAGAGCAACAGAGAAAGCAAAGGGTTCCAATTCCAGCTCCACACAAGTTTGTGATATTGAGGGAAGGAAAAGGGACAAGTCACTCATTCTCTCCAAGCCTCAGTTATCTTATCACCAAAAGGACGGTAACATCTACCACACAGGATTCTTGTGGAGAGCTAATGAAATAATCCTAAAGAGCCTGACACTGTCCCTAGACGTAAATGCCAGTTCCGTCTCCTTGCTTTGATTTACTGACTAAATACTGGGCCAGGTACTAGGCTATGGGCCCAATGGTGAGGACAGACATGGTTGGGAATTTGTAGAGTGCACAGTCTAGATTCAAACTATGGTAAATGAAATGAAAAGAATTACAGAGAATTAGGCAAAGTCCAACAGGAGGCCCTTTGGAGGACTGTAGCATCAGGGCTTCCTGAAGGAGTGACGAGACTGAAAATGACTGCATGAATTAAGTGAGGAGAGGCATCCCAGCTAGAGGGAATAATGAATTCAGTATACATCAAGACTTAGCTGGGAGTGGTGGTGCATACCCGTCACCCCAGCTGCTTGGGAGGCTTGAGCTCAGGAGTTCAAGACTAGCCTGGGCAACACAGCAAGACTCTGTCTCAAAAACAAGCAAAGAAAGAAAGAAACCCCATCAAGACTTAAAAATAAATACAATAACAAAATAAAATAAAATAAATCAAGACTCTCAACCACCCTCCTCACTGGCTCCATGGGCTACTCTGGCCAGGCCGCCATCTTCCCTCTCCAGGTGACCACAAGACCCTCCTCACTGGACCACCTGTCCCTGGGCATGCATTCTGCAGCTGTAATCTCTTCTCAGCACAGGAGCCATAGAGGCCCTCCTAACACCCAAGTTAGGGCCCTTCTTTCCTCCACTCCAGATGATTCTCCATTTCACTCTAAATAAAAGCTAGATCCTTAGAGAGCCCAGCAAGGACTTTCACAGCCTGGCCTCCAGCCACCTGGCCTCCTTGCTCCTTTCTGAAGCCACCAGACATTTCCATACCTCACAGTCTCCCTTTTAGTAAATCCTTCCCTTAAACTTTATTTGAATGGCCACTCCCCCCCTCCACAAAGCACCTCTTATCTCCCTTGGCTGGCTTATATTTTCCTTTATCTTATCACTGTCTGCAACATCACATGTATTTTTAGTTATCTTGATTATTGGCTGTCACCCCTCCAAGAGTCTGCAGAGGCCAGGAAGGCAGGACAGAATCTTTTTGCCTATTTTTCTCAATTAATAAAAAGTGAGCACTATATATGTAAGTTACTGAAAGATCACTATGGCTGAAATTCAGAGGGCCAAGGAAAGAGGGTGCAAGACAAGGGTGTGAGGCAGGCGGTGGCAGGCCATGGAGGCTTGGCAGAACCCACCTATGACTTTGGTTCATCCTGATGGGATGCCTTTGGGTGTTTTGGCACAGAATGATCAGATTAGGTTTCCAAGGTGGCAATGCTTGGAGAACAGCTTGAAAAGGACCAGAGTGACATGGAAGGAGCAGTTAGGAGACTATCACCAAAGTCCAGGGAAGGAAGGAAAGTAGCTTTGACTGGAGAGCAAGCAACAGAGGTGGAGGGAAGTGGACAGGCTGGAAATAGAGTTGTTGTTGTTGTTAGATGCCATCGAGCCATGTCTGGCTCATAGCAACCATTATAAGGTTTTCAATGGCTGGTTGTCTCAGGATTGCCTTGGGAGTGGATTGCCACATTTCCATATTCCACTGCCATATTTGCAGTACCGCAAAAAAAAAAAAAAAAAAAAAAAAAGAATATACAGCAAATACATGTCTTCCTAGTTATTCTGAAACCATTAAGAACACCGCCAAAGTAAAAGAAAATGCAAAAGTTAAAAATACATTAAAGAAAAAAATAACAAAGAAGAAAATGCTAAAGTTCAAAACCAACTGACAATGTTCCATGTGTGGTATGACCCTTTGCAAAGGAGAATGTTTTTACACTGTCTGCAGTGTTATCTGCGGCTGGGATTTAGCTCAGTTGGTAGAGCGCCACTCTGTAGTCCGGAGTTCAATTCCCAGCACCACAAAAATGGGAGAAGGGCATGGCAATCCACTCCCCAGGCAATCCTAAAACAAACAGCCATTGAAAACCCTATAAGGGTCACTATGAGTTGGATACAACTCGATGGCACCTAACAAGAACAGTGTTATCTCTGGGTGGTGAGCTTAACGTTTTCTTTCTACTATTCTAATATTTATTTTAATGAACAAATATAACTCTTAGACATGAAAAAGAAGATGAATAACATTTGAAGCCCAAACAAGTCAGCGAAGAGTTTATGTATGTATTGAATATCCACCTCTCTAACTGTAGGTGTAAAAGTCAGCAAAGGAGCATAAACCTCAGTGCCTGTGCTCACAGAGTTCACTGCCATGTTGGTGTTTATTACTTTGATTGATAAGCATCCTTTCTCCTGTCTTCTGACTAGGACCCTCATGTCACACTAAGGAAACCATCGTTCCTTCACCATGAACTTCAGTGGGACTTGTGGCCCACGGTTGTGTTCCTTGACTGGAGGATGGGTTCAGGGACAGTCCCATGATCTATCCGGACAAGGAGAGAACAAGTGCAACCATGGACCAGGCAGGAGTGACTGGGAGAGCCCCTCTCTCTTGAGATGGCCCAAATGTGGTGATGACCTCTCTCATTTGAGATGGTCCAAGTAGAGGATGACCCCTCTCTCAACATGATCTAAGTATGAAAATGATCTCTTTCTTCCAAGGTGGTCTAAGTGTGGAGATGACCCCTCTCTCTTATAATGGTCTAAGTGGGAGATGACCCCTCCCTCTCAAGATGGTCTAAGTGTGCTGATGCCCCTTTCTCCTAAAATGGTCTAAGTGGGGTGATTCATGAGCTCCAAACTATGGAGATCCATCCAGAGCATGTCAGTCAGTCCACAAAGAGCAAGACAAGGTCTTTGACAGTGTGTATAATTTCCAAGTCAAACTCGCTCAGCTGTTCTTCTTGTTCTTCTATCGGATATTTAATAGATGGGGCAAATAAATTCTGCTGTGCCTAAGTCAGCTCTGACTAGTCTGCTCTCTTGCACTCTACATATTTCTCAATTAGCCTTCCCTAACAGAGCGGCTGTGCACACACCAACTCTATGATCCAAACTAGTATGTGTTCTAAGAGTCCCAAGAGCAGGGCTCTGAATCCGAGGAACAACTGGATCTACTGAGGAGCAAAGAGAACGCCTCTTGTGTGAGCAGGGGCTTGGGGAGTCTGGCAAGGGAATTCCTAGCAGAAAGTCTAGCAGGAACAAAGCGAAGAAGTGTGCAGGGCAGTATCTTCAACAAAGTGTCACAGCTGACTGCCTCTGCGCACTAGGTGGTGGTCATGGGGAAGATAAGAAAAGGGATTGGGGCTAGATTCTGAAGTGTATTCTAAGGTATTTCCATGTTACTCCATGCAGAAATTATGGCGGCTGAGGAGTAACAAGTATTTTATAGTAGAAACATTGACACAGCTGTGAGAAATGCTGGGAAAGACAATAGGAAACATCTCTGCTGCCTTTGTTTCTGCGGCATTCTCCCTCCACCACGTGACCTCCTGATAAACTCCTTCCAGCCAGCATTTCATTCATCCTTATATCTCAATAAATACTTGCTCAGTAAATAAGCAAAAGAGAAAAGGAACTCACAACTTGCCCGTTCTTCAAGTGAAATCTACTTTCAAAAGCCCCCAGCTCACATCACATGGTTCTCACACCCCCAACCTCACTTTCATGCCCCATTCTTTGACCTATTTTCCTGGTTTGCTCATTCCAATGTACATGTGAATGCCCTATTATTTATGCTATTATTTAACTATTTCATGCACTCTTCTCTTTCTAAAGAATAATCACTGGGAAAGGAACCACATCTACTCTTACAGTCAAGCTGGATCTGGGTTTGACTCAGAAAATCTACCTGTACTCATGTCGGGGCCTCTCTGATAGCTTCAAGGGCCTAAATTCCACAATCCTGTAGTTTAAGCCTAACAAGATGTTGGATGTCAAATTTCAAACTTATTAAAAATACTAGATTACTCTCCTCCTCCTCGTTTATTTAAATCTGCTTAATTTATAGCAAAACGATAACGAACACTAGTTAAGGCATGTTGAGTGCAGTCAGGCCCTGCTTTATTATGTTACCCAGCCATCTGTGACCCTTCATTAGAGGAGTTTGGGGATCTAGTTAGGAATCACTGCTGAATGACAATGGCAATGCAAAATCAGTACTGTGGCTTTAAGAGTCTTGCTGTTCTCAGATATCTAGTCCATTTTTATTAGCAGTACACTAAAATGGTCAAGTGCTAGCTCCACCTACAAGATAAACTTCCTAGGCAATAGTCCAGACAGATTTGTGATGCACAGGTTAAGAATGGGTGTTGCTATCACTGTACACAAACAGGCAAACATATGAATTAAAAGCCAAGTATTGACAGAGTGGCATAAAACACTATTTGAATTCTGCATTTAGTAGAAAGCTTGCCTCTCTTTTCAGGCTGCATCACACAGCATGGTCATGACAAGCATGGGCTGCTTTTTTATTCTGAGGGAAGGGGTTCTATTTTTTAATTGAGTGGCTACTGATGAATCATATACAGGTTCTGGCAAGACAAGGCGAGTGGCCCACAGAGTTGTCTTGGATCCCTTGTGGCCTTTTCTCTCTAAAAAGCATTGCTATCAACCCAAAGGATGTGCCTGATCTCTTTGCATTCCCATCCTGACCATTTTGACTGCTCAAATTCTTTCTTAATTGGTATGTCATTTTTTTTTTTTTCTTTTTTCCTACTGCTATTGAGTTCTGCAACCCAAATCTACAGCGAAACACAAATTTGCTACCTGGAACTTATTTCAATCTTCACACAGCTCACAAATCTAAAATCCCACCTGTCTGAAGGGCAGTCCACACCGAATGGTAGAGGTAACACATTTCACTTGTTATTTTTCACACACACTAACCATGAAAGCGAATACCTTGCAAGCTGCCCTCTATCAGGAAAATCAAATTAAATAAGCCCTTCCTTCCTGGTTCCACTCGCCAATGTTTGAGATCAGGATTGTTGGTTTAATTTCCTTCTTCCCTACAGGCTCCGCTAAACCAGGGCCCTGGACTGGCACCGGCTTGTGGTTCTAACTCGGCGATGGGGAACCCTTGTCCACGGTGCTGGGGACCAGGAACGGGGCCGCCCAGTGGGAAGGAGAGAGGTTTGCATTTAAGGTTTGGGAGAAGATACAGAGACCGGAGAGGAGGCAGCTGTATGCCCACACCCTAGCCAAGATTCCCACAACCTACATCAATTCCCCGTGCCAACTCTCGCAATTCCGTGACACGCATCCACAACCGACACCCAGGGCAGCCCAACCCGCCGAGGGCCCGTTCCGACCCGGCCCGCGCGGCCCTCCTGCGCGACGAGCAGGTGCCCGGAGCGCGTCTGCTCCCCGCCTCCCGCCAGGCGCGCTCACCCAGGGCCCAGGTGCAGCTCTCCTTGATGGCTTTGTACTTGCTCCCGGACGCCTCCTTCTGCAGCTTCCTCAGGATCTCTTCCATCTTGACCTCCCAGGGACCGGCGCCGGCGGGGAGGGAGCGCGCGCGAGCCGGGCGGGGGACGCCGCCGCTGCCTGGCCCCCGGCGCCTAGGCGGCCGCTGCGCCCGTTCGCATCTCGCTCCGGCGCGGCCGCGGCTGAATCACGCCCGCTCCATGCTGCGGGCCACGTCAGTCCCGCCGCCCCGCCCCGGCGCCCCGCCCGCGCGGGTCAGGTGCGCTCGGCGCGGCTGCGGCGCCTGGTGGGGCCCGGAGGCCGGAGGCCGCTGCCAGTGACCTCGCCGCCCGGGGAGGCCCGGGGGACCTGGAGGCTTCTCGGAAAGGTGGAGACGGATGTCCGGAGCTGGCTGGCGGCCGCGCGGGCCGGGTGCAGCCCGAGGGAGCGTCTAGACGGCGCCCGCCGGCCAGCAGCGCGCGGGGAGGGGCCTCGCGGCGGCCGCCCGGCCACCTGCGCGGACCGATGCCACCGGCCGAGTTGGGGGCGGCCCAGCCCGGACCCGGGAGCTCCCTACGCGGCGCAGCCTCCGCGCCCGCTGCCTCCTGTTGTCTTTGAACCAGAAAAGTCTGCTGTCACTATTTAGTGTCTAGCTCGGGACCAGGCTGGGATGACCTCTCAGTGACCACGCAGCAAGCCTGCCTGCAAGGAGCTTACAGCCGAACAGTCCACACTCGGGGGGCGGGGGGGGGGGTTACGTGTGCGGTGTTAGAGCCTAATGTCCACCGTGTATAGCCGAGGACCAGGCCTAGAGCGGCTCAGCTGCTTCCCAAGCCCACAAGACTGCCCTACACATCTCCCAAATCCAAAGCTCTTTAAAAAAAAAAAAAAAAAAAAAAAACTTTCTAACACCTTACCCCACTTTCCTACCTCTCTTGCGCTGGCTGACCTGTTTTTGTGCAGGCGCTTTCGCAGCAGAAGGGTTTTGGCTTGCGGGATAAAGAGTGCTTGGGCTGAACCTGGGAGGCCACGTGAAGCCGGGCCGCAAAGCACCCTGTGTTTGAGTGACTTCCAGTCCTTCTCTGGTGGAGGGAGGCCCCGTGCAGGGAGGTTCTGGGCAGGCTGTTGGAGGAAAGAGGGAGAAAAATGCACAGACCCTGTGGAGAAAACTGTAGCAGCCAAAAAGGGTTTATAAAGACAACTTGGTTTTCTTTACAGAGGTAACTGTAGTGGCTGAGGAAGATGAGCTGCAGAGCGCAGAAGGACTGGCACCTGGGAGAATTAAGGAGGCTCAGCAATGATCTTGAAGCAAAGTAAGCCTTTGACAGGGGGAAAGAAATTGAAGGAAACATAACCAGAGATGTCTAGGAAGGAGGTGGTAGGATTTAAGGACTGAGGTGGCGAGTAGTGGTAGCATAAGGGATGACTTCGAGGTTTCTTATTTAGGAAATTGGGAGGACAGTGGTCTCTGGTTAAAGAAGAGAGGGGGAGGGGGTTTGAGATAGGGGAACTGTATGTGTCCAGTTTTCAGCATGCTTGGGTTGAAATGATAATGACAGATCTGAAGGGTGTTTTATTTATGGGCAGGAACTGAGGATGGGAGTCTGTGATGGAAAAGAGGATTTGAAAGCCATAAAGTATGAAGAGTCCTTGATGTCTAGGGACTGGTTGCTCCAAGATGCCAAGGGAGGAGGGAGGGAGGGAGGGAGGGAGAGAGTGACCGAGAGCGGCAGGCAAGGGCAAGCTCACTGCAGGACCCCTGGCCCTCAAGTGAGGGCAGATGAATAAGGATCCAGGGAGGGAACCAGAAGGAACAATCAGAAAGCAGGAGTGGGAGGGCAACCAGGAAGGGAGTGTCATAGGAGGGTGTCCAACAGGTGGAAACAGCTGAACTGCCCTTTAAGTTCTCTGGTACCAAAGAGGCAAAATTTGCAAAGCTCCTGTTCCCAAGGACCCTTCTACCCACCATGCACACATCAATGAAGCCATGTTTGAGGAAAGGTTTACAGTGGAAAGAAAAAATCACAGATATAGAACTTGAATAGCTTTGTTGGAAAAACTTTTCCAAAATGTTTAAGGAATAAAAAAAAAAAAAAAGATGCCAGTTTTAACAAGAAAAAATAGGCAATGAATCTGAAGTTAGTTCACAGAAAAAAATGGCCCACAAACCTACAAAATCATTCTAAGCACCTATCAATTGAAAGAGTATGAGCATTTAAATAAGCTGCCATTTTGTTTTAATTAAGAAAATTGGCTAGATGGTATTTTAAATGTTATTGTTAGTAACAAGTTGGCAACAAGGCCCTGTCATGTGTTGGGTGCTGGCAGGGATGTAATTTGGTACTGCATCCCTGGAGGGAATCTGCATGTGCGTAAAATATAGATATGGCTCAGGACCTATAATCCCCTTTCTGGGAATTCATCCTGAGGAAGTGATTATGGAAATGAATAAAGATTTTTCCTACAAGGATTTCAATGTGTCTTTCAATTATAAAAAATTTAAAACCATCTACATGTCCAACAACAGGGAAATGGAGAGATAACTCATGACATACCCACAAAGTGGCATACTATATAGCTTTTGGGCTGGGCTTTAGCTCAGTGGGTAGAGCGCTGCACTGCAGTCTCTGAGGCCCTGAGTTCAATTCCAAGCACAGCAAAAATGGGAGAAGGACCTGGCAATCCACGCCCAAGGAAATCCCGAAGCACTCAACCATTGAAAACCCTATGAGGGTCGCTATAAGTTGGATACCAACTCCACGGCACCTAACAACAACAACAATATAGCCTTTAAGAATAATGTGGGGAGATTATTGAATGATATGAAAAGCAGTTGCCACTTTATGGTGGTGTTGTGGTTATGTGCTGTGGACCTACATATAACAGATGAAACATTATTAGTGTTTCGCTGCCATTCATAGGGTTTTCAATGGCTGATTATTTTTTGGGAGTGGATTGCCAGGTCCTTCTCCCAAGTCTATAGTACCTGGCGTTCCTAGGCAGTCTCCCCTCCGAGTACTAACCAGGCCCAACCATGCTTAGCTTCTGAGATCTGACAGGATGGGACACCACAGTGGTATGGCTGCAGGCTTTTCACTATATAGTTAAAGCAAATAAGCAAATTGTGAAACCCTATATACTTCTGTGGGCTGGGGTTTAGCTCAGTTGCTAGAACACTGCTCTGCATTTTCTTAGGACTTGGGTTTGATCCCTAGCACCACAAAAATGGGACAAAGATGTCACAGTCCACTCCTGAAAACAATTCAGAAACAGCCACTGAAAACCCTATGAGGGTCGCTGTGAGTTGGACATGACTCAACGGCACCAAACAACAACAACATATACTTCTGTACACTAAACCATCTCAATCTTAATTATTTTCTATGACAATGAGTTTTAAAAACATGTATATTTACATATGTAACTGAAATATACATAAAATATTAAGTGATAATCTCCAGTGTGGCTATAGGTAAGTTAATTTTTCATTAAACAGTTTTACTTGTATACTCACAAAGTAGTATTGTTTTTAAAGGTGGTACAAAGATGAATATCAACAGACACAGAAAGGACAAAGACACACATAGGGAAGGATTTAATGGATAGAGATGAGTTGGGATCCTGGCGAAAGCTGTCCCAGGAGAATGAGGCAGTGGCTTAAAAGCAGGTAGAATGACCCACTCACAATATTCACTGTAAAGAAAACACATTTTTATCCTTTTTCCAGAACTCACAGGAGAAAATATCCTTTGTATTGCTATCTAGTATACACATACATATGTGTATTAAAAGGCTGAAACAAAAGGTTTTCTTTATAAACAGTACTTACTGTTAACTATACTAGTTGTTGTTGTTAGCTGTCGTCCAGTTGTGTCTGACTCATAGCTACCCTTATAGGGTTTTCAATGGCTGATTGTTTTGGGATTGCCTCGGGAGTGGGTTGCCATGTCCTTCTCCCATTTTTGTGGTTCTGGGAATTGAACTTGGGACCTCAGAGACTGCAGAGTGGCGCTCTACCAACTGAGCTAAATCCCAGCCCCAACTATACTAGTTGTTGTTGTTAGGTGCCGTTGAGTTGGTATTCGACTCATAGCGACTCTCATAGGTTTTTTCAATAGCTGACTGTTTCGAGATTGCCTTGGGAGTGGATTGCCAGGCCCTTCTCCCATTTTTGCGGTGCTGGGAATTGAACTCAGGACCTCAGAGACTGCAGCGTAGCGCTCTACCAACTGAGAACCTGTACAGCCTGGTAATTTGTCCCTTAATGGTCATTCTTTCCCATATTTTTAGATTTGTTGTTTAAAAATTCTGGTTCACCAAATAAGCTGATATGGATGCTATGTTATTATTGTTCTTAAGTGTTGTCAAGTCTGCATCCAACTCATAGAGACCCTATGTACAACAGGTGAAACAGTATTGCTAGTGCTTCTCTGCTATTTATAGGGTTTTCAATGGCAGATTGTTTTTTGGGAGTGGATTGCCAGGTCCTTCTCCCAAGCCTATAGCACCTGCTCTTCCTAGGCAGTCTCCCATCCAAGAACTAACCTGGCTGGCCCCTGCTTAGCTTCTGAGATCTGACGGGATCAGAAGCCACAGTGGTACAGCTGCAGGCATGGATGCTATGGATAACAATAAATTCTACTTACCAATGGAAGTTTTTCTCTAATCTTAATCCAAAATGATCATGGTTTTATAGGCATCCTTCAGTGAACTCAAATAAAATACCAATTATTAGCCTTTTTCTTTGGACATCAACTTTAACTCAAATACAGCTTTATGATTTTGAGTAACAAGTGGATCTTTTATCAATGGATTATTTTCTTAATATTTCAAATTTCTTTTTTGGGAATGACTAAAATTTTAAATTAAATTGTAACATAATTAATATCTTTAACTTCATTCCATTCAAAATATCTTCATTAATGTTCTCTTCATGTGTTTTGAAATGTTGAGGATACATAATAACTGATGAATATTTAAAATGTATTTTGTAACTGTTGCATATATTCAACATCTTGAAATATATTGTACTTTTCCCCTGTAACTCTACATTCAGTTAATTAAAAATGTTAAAAACTGTGAGTTCTAAATGCCAATTTTTTTCACTGAAATATCATTTTCGTAACGTGAGCCAAATGAGATTGCTTTTCCAACAAAAGAATGTGGATCCCATTCCTGAGTTCATATAACTTAATTAGTACTTTCCTTGTAGCAATCAATACATCCAATTTGATATAATGTATACATGTTAGTTGAATGGAAATGTTAAGCTGCTTTAACAAAGATGCAACACCATAGTTTATATTCATTTCTCAGTTAAGTGCTGGGTCAGTGGTATAGGTTGGTGCAATAGTCCCAGGAGATAATTTAGGGACTGTGCATCTTATATGCTACTGCTCCACCACCTCATAGGGTTGTTCTCATTGGAGTGACCCAAAGATGGGTCCCAGGCATGTGTTCTAGTTCATAGGAAGAGGAAGAGAGAGTAGAGGAGCCCAGATCTTAGAAAGTAGGTTACACAAATCCCTTCTCCTGTCATCCGTTGATAAAGACTGGGACATACCTACTTATGACACAGTCTATCTGAGCCTGCAGGGTCCAGCTGCTGCTCTTTCTCTGGCAGAGGAAGAAGGATTTGGCCAGTGACCACCGATTTCACAACAGCCACAACTCCAATATCAGAACAAATCATGTCAAAAGTGAAGATTTCCTTAATGAGATTAAACGCTATGATTACTCTTGTTTTCAAGTTCAAGAGCCTCAGTAGAATTCTTAGAAGGCCAAAATCTTTACAATATATGAAAGACAGATTCCAAATAGGGGTGTAAATAGTAGTTTTTAACCATATATTTTAGCCAGTTATGTTTTGTGGTCATATTTACTTTCTGAACACTTGGCAATTCTATTACAATTTCCTGGCTTAATTTAGATTTTTCAAACAACATACTTCTGTTCCTTAAACAAGTTATGTGTTAAATGAAACTTAAATGACAAAATAAATGCTCTCTAAAGATCATCTAGTCCTACATATTCGGCATAACTGTTAGTCACTTGCAATAATAGTACTCTTGTTAAGTGACCTCATACCATACGTGTCTGCCTGTATCTGCCTTATAAGTATTAATTCTATTCTGTATGTACTGTAGAACTACAAATTTGTTAAGAGAATATATTTTCATTTATAAGTATACAAGTATAGTTTTAAATTTCATAGCTGACTTATCAAGAATCATATTCACCACATCTATGCATGCAGAGAGTAATTTTTCAGCAACTATTAAATTTTCCTTTTCACCACACATTTACAAATAGATATGATAGTAAGGCTTTCATTAGTCAACATATTTATTTTGAAAATTTTATGTACTTTTTTCTTTCTTTGAAAATATTTGAGACCCTTATCAAGAAGTTTGGCTCAAGCCAGGCGCTATGGTGCATGCCTATAATTCCAGCAGCTTAGGAGGTGGAGGCAAGAGGATCGCAAGTTCGAGACCAGAGGCAGTCTGTGTATCTTAGAGACACCCTTTCTGAAAAAAAAAAAAAGAAAGAAAGAAAAGGAAAGAAAAAAAGAAAAGAAAGACAGAAAAAGAAGAAGTTTGGCTTATAGTTCCAAGCTTTCTTTTGGGAGAGAGAGAGATTACTATAATTAGTAATACGATTTCACTGAGCTCTGCACATTTGACAAACTATATTTAACCTTTGTTTAAAAGATATGCACCTTTTTCTTTTTTGGATTATAGCTCAAAATAATTTATTGATTAGAAGAAAAGAATTTTCCTAATGTCAGTCCTATACACACATACAGATCTGGCTGTTTAGTCAGAATGTGCTTCTGTATTTTTTCACTTCATCATTCTTATTACTTCTATCAATAAAATGATAGTACTGAGGAGTTGAACCCAGGGCCTTGTGCATACTTTGCAAGTGCTCTACCACTGAGCTGTACCTCCATCCCCCTTTTAATTTTTATCTTGAGACAGGGTCTCACTAAGTTATTCAGGCTATCTCTGGCCTTAAACTTGTGATACTTCTGTCTCCACCTCCTGAGTCACTGGGATTACAGGCATGTGCCACTGTGCTCAGCTAAAATGAATTATTTTAAAGATAATTTGTATTAGTTTGATTAAAGTGTACAATTATCACAAAATCAAAACTATGTAACAATCATGCTTAACCAAAAAAAAATATGAAAGCTGTTAATTCATAGCCAAATTTTGACAGAAAATCTTGCTGTCCTTGTCAACAGCAGTAAGGATCTTCTAAATTTCACCTCATAATTAATTGTAAATTATACTAATATAAAATTAATCTATAAAATATGAACTGTCCTGGTAGAATTAGGATTAAATTCAGTAAACCAAATGAGACACTAATGAGCAGAAGAATGAATGGCTAGCTGGTTCTCAGTCATTACATCCTCGCCACTGGCTGCCACCCAACTCAGTTGTACAGGGTATTTGCTGCAAGGTTGAAAACTTTTGCTCAGAATAAACATGTTACATTCTGATATTGCAGGTTCCACACTATGTCATTTTTAAGAAGAATATATTTTGGTGAAACAGATTCAATTGTTTTATAATCCACTCACAGGTAAAGACCTGAAATTTGAAAAGCATCAGGTCAGAGGGAGATTTGAGACTAAAGAGTCTCATGGTGGGGGTGGGGATGTTTACACAGGTAAAGAGAAGAGACATAAAAGCAGGGTCTGAACAGGTGGAAAGAAGCCAGCCTAATGGGTGTAACAAGTGTCCCACAGAGATGTGAGAGATGGCATCCAGGATACAGATGAGTCACTGCCTAGACAGGGGATAAAGGCATATCTATAGACAAAGACAGAGAAAGCAGAAGGCTTGTTTTCCATGCCATTTAGTATGCTGATGTGGGTATAGGAATCTGTGGGAGCCACACCTGATGACTTCTGTTTTTCTCATGAAGCAGAAAGATGTGTTGAGTATAAGGGAAGTGAATAGGTGGGGAACCCAAAATTTTAAAACAGAAAGAAGAGGGTTTCAAGATGCATTCCCCTGTGTCTGTCAGTTTCCCATATTATGGGAGCTCGTGTGTTCCTGTGATGCTGAAAGCTATATCACCAGTATTACAGATACCAGCAGGGTCGCCCATGGTGAACAGGTTTCAGTTGAGCTTCCAGACAAAGACAGACTAGGGAGAAGGACATGACTAACCTACTACTGAAATAATTAGCCATTAAAAATCCTATGAATAGCAAAGAAGCACTGTCAGATATAGTGCCAGAAATAGAACCCCTCAGTTTGGAAGGCACTCGAAAGATGACTGGGGAAGAGTTGCCTCAAAGTAGAGTCTACCTTACTGATGGAAGTGGAGCACAGCCCCGGGGACCTCTGTTTGCTGATGTTGCATGACTCGAAATGATAGGGAACAACTGGAAACATCCACTAATAAATTGGAACGGGGAATATATACATTATGAATCTAGGAAAATTAGAAATTGTCAAAAGGGAAATGGAGCACATAAACATCAAACATTAACATTCTAGGTACCAGTGAGCTGAAATGGACTGTCATGGGCCATTTAAAATTAGATAATCATATGGTCTACTATGCTGGGAATGACAGATTAAAGAGAAATGGGGTTGCATTCATCATCAGAAAAGACAACTCAAGATTTATCCTGAAGTACAATGCTGTCAGTGATAGGATAATATCGATATGCCTACAAGGAAGGCCAGTTAATATGACTATTATTCAAATTTAAATACCCACCACTGAAGCTACAAATGAAGATAGGGAAGATTTTTACCAGCTCCTGCAATATGAAATAGATCAAACATGCAACCAGGATGTACTGATAATTACTGGTGACTGAAATGCAAAAGTTGGAAACAAAGAAGAAGGCTGAGTAGTTGGAGAATATGGCCTTGGTGACAGAAACAATACTGAAGATCACATAACAGAATTTTGTCAGACCAATAACCTTCTCATTGCAAGTACATTTTTTCACCAACATAAATGGTGACTATACACATGGAGCGGCTGGGATTTAGCTCAGTGTGTAGAGCACTGCACTGCAGTCTCTGAGGCCCTGAGTTCAATTCCCAGCACTGCAAAAAAATGGGAGAAGGACCTGGCAATCCACTCCCAAGGCAATCCTGAAGCACTCAGCCATTGAAAACCCTATGAGGGTCGCTATGAGTCGCATACCGACTCGACAGCACCTAACAACAACACCACCACCAACAAAAAATACACATGGAATTCACCCAACCAAATATACAAGAGCCAAATGGACTACACTGGTGGGAAGAGACAAAGGAAAAGCTCATTATCAAATGTCAGAACAAGACTAGGTGCTGATTGTGGATCAAGATCATCAACTGCTCATATGCAGGTCACACTGAAACTGAAAAAAACTAGAACGAGTGTACAAGAGCCAAGGTATGACCTTGAGTATATCCAACCTGGGTTCAGAGACATCTTCAAGAATAGGTTTGATGCATTAGACACCATGGTTGAAGACCATATGAGTTGTGGCATAACATCAGAGACATCATTCATGAGGAAAGTAAAAGGTTAGTAAATGAACAAGAAAAAAGAAAAGGCCAAATTACATTTCAAAAGAGACTCTATACTTGCCCGTGAAGTATGAGCAGCTAAAACAAAAGGAAGACACAACAAAGTTAAATTACTAAACAAAAGATTTCAAAGGGGAGCTCAAGAAGACAATATCAAATATTATGACATGTGCAAAGAACTGGAGATAGAAAACCAAAAGTAAAGAACACACTCTCTTTTTCTCAAGCTTAAGGAATTGAAGAAAAAATTCAAGCCTCGAGTGGCAATAGTGAAAGATTCTATAAGGAAAATATTAAATGACACAGGAACCATCAAAAGAAGATGGAAGGAATACACAGAGTCATTATACCAAAAAGAATTGGTGGATGACCAACCATTTCAAGAGGTTGCATAGAATCAGGAACCAATGGTACTGAAGGGTGAAGTGGAAGCTGCCTTGAAATAACTGGTGAAACACAAGGCTTCAGGAACTGATGGAGTACCAATAGAGTTGTTTCAAAAAACAGATGCAGGACTGGAGGTGCTAACTTGTTTATGTCAAGAGATTTAGAAAGCAGCTACCTGGCCAGCTGACTGGAAAAGATCCATATTTATGCCTATTCCCAAGAAAAGAGACCCAACCAAATGTGGAAACTATCAAATTATATCATTAATAACACACCAAAATAAAATTTTGTTAAAGATCATTCAAAAGCAACTGCAGAAGTATATAGACAGAGAAATACTGTAAAATCCAGCCAGATTCAGGAGAAGGTGTGGAACCAGAGACATCATTGTTGATGTCAGGTGGAGATTAGCTGAAGGCAGAGAATACCAGAAGATATCTTGTTGTTGTTGTTGTTGTTGTTAGGTGCCGTCGAGTCGGTATCCGACTCATAGCGACCCTCTGTACAACAGGGGAAACACTATTATCAGTGCTTCTCTGCCATTCATAGGGTTTTCAATGGCAGATTGATTTTTGGAAGGGGATTGCCAGGTCCTTCTCCCAAGCCTACAGCTTCTGGTGTTCCCAGGCGGTCTCCTATCCAGGTACTAACCAGGCCTGACCCTGCTTAGCTTCCGAGATCTGATGGGATCAGATGCCACAGGGCTACAGCTGCAGGCCCAGAAGATATCTATCTGTGTTTTATTGACTATGAAAAGGCATTTTGATGTGTGGATAACAATAAATTATGGATAACATTGTGAAGAATGGGGATACAAGAGCACTTAATTGTATTCTTGAGGAATCTGTACACGGACCAAGAGACAGTCCGTTGAACAGAAGGAAACACTGCCTGGTCTAAAGTCAAGAAAGATTTGCATCAGGGGCTATATCCTTTCCCTGTACCTCTTCAATCTCTACGATGAGCAAATAAACCAAGAAGTTAGAGTTTATGAAGAAGAACATGACATCATGCTAGAGGAAGACTCATTAGCAACCAGTGTTACACAGATCACACAACTCTGCTTGCTGAAAATGAAGAGGCTTTAAAATAGTTACTTATGAAGATCAAAGAACACAGCCTTATGTATGGACTGTGCCTCAACATGAACAAAAGTCTTTACAAGTGGGTCAACATGCAACTTCATGATAAATGGAGAAAAGATTGAGGTTGTCCAAGAGTTTGCTTTACTTGATTCTACCATCAACACCCCCAGAAGCAATAGTCAAGAAATCAAAGGACGTCCTGCTTTGGGAAAAGCTATTGCAAAAAACTTCTTTAAAGTGTTGAAAAGATGTCACATTGAAGATAAAGGTGTGCCTGACTCATGCCATGGTATTTTCAGTCACATCATATGCTTGAGAAAGTGGGATATTGAACGGAGAAAGGAAAAGAATTGATGTTTTTGAATTACGGTGCTGGAGACAAATTTTGAGTATACTATGAACTGCCAAAAGAACAAACAGATCTGAATGCTACTTGGAAGCACGGTTGGTTAGGGTGTACCCTACATATATATTTTGGATATGTCAAAAGAGATCAATCCCTAGAGACAGACACCATGTTTGGAAAAGTGGCAAGTCAACAAAAGAAAGGAAGACTCAACTACATGGCTTGACACAGTGTCTACAACAATGGGCTTAAACATAAAAAATATCCTGTGTCTGGCACAGAATCAGGGAGTGTTTTGTTCTGTTGTACTTAGGGTCGCTATGAGTTGGTCCTGACTCCACAGCACCTAATAACATCAAAGATGCATAGAAGATTTATCTGAAATATTGAGGACCTATGTGGTTTCCTATTTATGAACACTTAGGAAGCAGTCCAATTCAGCAAAATTTCCAGATCTGGTAGTATCTAGTAAATTTGCTATTCCTTTAGATCTTGGCTGGTTAGATTCATGATGCTAAATCCTTATTTTCAGCTCAGCTCTCTCTTTTTAAATAATTGACCTTTTCACTTAGTTTGATTCCTAATTCACAGTACACAAAAGAAACTTACTTGCATTGTGAATTTTTTTCTAAATATGTACCAGTATAATCTAAAAGTAAAATAAGCCCATTTTTAGATTAAATTCAATTCTGTATTAAATTTAGCCTAAGAAAATGTATTTAATTTTAAAATGGTTTACAAAATCATTTGCAACTGAGTATTTATAAAAGTAGGCTGAGATTTAGCTCAGTTGGTAGAGTGCTGCTCTGCAGTCTTTGAGGTCCCGAGTTCTATTCCCAGCACCACAAAAATGTGAGAAGGACATGGCAATCTGCTCCAGAGGCAATCCCGAAATAATCAGCCATTGAAAACTCTATGAGGGTCGCTATGAGTCGGACACAACTTGACAGCCCCTAACAAAAACAACAATTTATAAAAGTAGACAAGTATATTTGATACACTGTAAGTAACAGATCTAAAATATCATGTACAACCCTTTAAGGAAAAACTTAAAGACACATAAAACGTATATTCATAAAATCATTCACATTGAAAAAGAATTCTTTTATTTGAAAACACAATTTTATATTTTAGTAATAATATGCTCTTCAATATGATGTAATTGAGCATTTGTTTCTGGCTATGATACAGCAGTTTGAAGAACCAAGTTTCTAGAGAGGGAGAATGCACAGAAGTGAGACAGATGTTCTTTGTTATTGCTTTCCTTTGGAGCACTTGCTTGTTTACCTCACAGTCCACAGAGGCCAAGTTAAAAATGGACACCTGGAGACCTCAGATGTCTCAAGGTCAGATAAGACAAAAATTGGAGCTCAGAGTTACTAAGGCAATTAGAATTAAGGCACCAAGGCATCAATGAAAAGGAAATCACAACAGAGTTGAGGCTACAGAAAATTATATACAACATTATAAATAATACAGTAAGCAACCCCAAAGTGCTTGCCATCTGCTATTTAATAAAATTTTAATGAACATACTTTTCATAACCATGATATATCTGCATATGTAGATGTATATATGTATTGTAAATATTGGTATACTTTTGTGTAAATGAAGCATTATTATATATACTCTTATGCATCCTGCTTCTTTTCACTCAACGCTCGTCACAGACAAGTTTTCCTTTTTTAATAGCTGCTTGTTATTCTATTGTATGACTCTAACTTTCTTTTATCAATTCATATTGTTGGATTCCAGTTTGTACTGTTAAAAACAAGGCTTCGGTGAACATTGCTATGGTTATTATATTACTTCCCTATTAGAATATATTCCTAGATGTGAATGTGCTGAATCAAGAAGTACACACAGTTTGAGGTTTTGGCCACATACTGCCAGACTCTACTCAAGGAATACCAGTGTTTGCTTGTAACAGTGCAAAAAACAGCCTGCATTCCTACTCCTCAGCGTCACAACGTATTGAAAATCTTTTCCCTCTGTGCTAAGTGGTTAGCTAAAAAAAATTATATTTAAATTCTGTGTTAGCTTATATGTAAGCTTAAAAGATGAAGTTGAATATCTTCCCTTTACAATTCTTCTCTGTCATGTACATCCTTTGCCCATTAAAAAGGGTAAATATTCTTTTTTTGTTGTTTGCAGTATTTGGGGTTGAACCTAGGGCCCTCATACAAACTTGGCAAGTACTCTAACACTGGGCTATATCCCCAACCCATTTTATTTTTTATGTTGACTCAATCTCTCACTAAGTTATATAGGCTGCTTCTGGCCTTGAACTTGTGATCCTCTCCCCTTAGCCTATCAAATCACTGAGTTTATATGTGTGTACCACCCAGCCAGATAGTAATTCTTTTTTTCATTTGTAAGAGCTCTTTGTATGTTGGAGATAGTAATTTTATAACATATATACTGCAAAATTTTTTAATTTCCCACTTTTTAAACTTTGTTTATTGTGCCTGCATAGAAATTTTTAAGTGTGTGTGTGTGTGTGTGTGTGTGTGTGTGTGTGTGTGTGTGTGTGTTCGTGTGCACTCACTATAATTTGGGTCTTGATTGTCTCCTAAAGGCCCATGTATTACGGGCTTGGTCCCTAGCCTGGTGCCATTTGGAGGTCATAGAACTTTTAAGAGTTGGAGCCTAGTGGAGAGGTCTTTAGGTCACTGGAGCACGATCTTGAAGCAGGATGTGGAAGCCTGGTCCTTCCTCCTCCCTCTTCTTTTTGCTTCCTGGCCATGAGGTGAGCAGTTTTCTCTACCACACACTTCTGCCACGATTTGCTGCTTCAACACAGGCTAGGAGATCTAAGCCTCTAATGGGGCCAATCAATCATGGAATGAAGCCTCCAAAACTGTGAACCAAATAACCCGTTCTCCTTTATAAGTTGATTTTCTCAGGTATTTTGTTATAGTGACATAAAGCTAATACAGTGAGCTAACTGGATGGCAGAAGAACTTTTGATCTGCAGCAGAGTGAAGCATGGGATGCAGCTATAAGTGACTGCTGTGGACACAGAAGTAGGTAAATCCTCAAAAGAGGAGTGAGGGAATTAGCACATGACTTTGATCACCTCTGGGGGTTTATACTGACCAGCAATTCCCAATATATAGAATGCTCCCTACATTATCCTCATCCATTCTCCAAGTTTTACCTTCTTAAAGACTCTGATACAAGACATAATAGCTTCCATTGATGATTTGGAACTAGGAGAATCCTCAGTTCATATAGAACATATGCAGTGAGGACAGATGTGTTCTTAGAGATTCAATTTGAAAGGAAGAATGAAGTCTCCTATAAGCACATGATTATACATGTGATTAGGTTGATTAGAGAGAATCTTACTATACATAGAAAGACATGCATGCAACTAATTACAAGTTACTTTTCATTACTCAGGATATGAATGTTCTGATTTGGGAGACATTCCTTGGAAAGTTAGGGAAATAGCCCTCTAGCATATTAGATAAACTAAAGCATAATGTATATTTTTTCTCTTCACTCTGGCACTTAGACAGATGTGAACTTAAGCTTGGCCAATAAAATATGTCCATTTGGGACTGTGATTCTGCACCAAATTCCAAAGAGAGGGAAGGGAGCTAGGTCCAAGATAAGAATATTCCTATTACCACTTCTATTCAACAGTGTACTGGCTAAAAACCCTAACCAGGACAATGAAATAAGAAAAAAAGGACAAAAATTAAGAAAAGAATAAATGAAGCTCTTAGTACTTAGAGATGATGCAACTATCTGCACAGGAAAATTCAACAGAATCTACAAACAAATTATCAGAATTAATAAGATTAGCAAGGTATCTAGATCTGACATCAATATAAAAAGATTATTGGATTTCTATTCAACAGAGAAAATTAATACTATAAAATAATATAAAGAACTTAGGAATAAATAGTAGACAATGTGTAGGTGCTTGTGAAGAATCCTGTAAGGATTTATTGAAGAGTATTGTTGTTAGGTGCCGTTGAGTAGATATCTGACTCATAGTGACCTTATGTAAAACAGGTGAAACACTATTGTCAATGCTTCTCTGCTATTTATAGGGTTTTCAATGTCAGACTGGTTTTGGGGAGTGGGTTGCCGGGTCCTTCTTCCAAGCATACAGCAGCTGGTCTTCGCAGGCGGTCTCCCATCCAAGTACTAACCAGGCCTGACCCTGCTTAGCTTCCAAGGTCTGACAGGATCTGATGCCACAGTGCCACGGCTACAGGCATTGTCGAGTATTAAGGAGATCTAAGTATGTGGAAAGATCATATTTCATTGATGTTTTAAAAAGATGAAATATTGGATAAAAAGCAATTCTAGTGAGATTCTCAACAAATTTTTTACACAAACCACAGAAGGCTGAATTTAAAATTCATTTGAAAAAGCAGAGGTCAAGAAGAACTCACTCATTTCTGAGGAAGAAGTACCAAGCCAGGGGACATGTCTACTAGAAATCAGGAATTATTATCAACTTTCAGAGTTAAGACAATATAGGATTGACACAGGATGGACTGGTAGACCAACAGCCCAGGATCCAGAAGTTGCAGCCAGACCTTGACAAAAATGGGAATCTAATACAGGACAGAAATGGCATGGTGTATCAGTGGGGAATGGTACCATGTCATCCTTTAATCAACAATGCCAAGGCAACTGGATTTGCATATAGAAAAAATACAAAACCAGATCTCTACTTCACACCTAAAAAGGAAAACGAAACAAAACACAAATGAAACAAAAACCCCAGGTACATAAAGGCTTTGTAAAAGTCAGAAATTTAAAACCTTTTGATGGAAATAGAAGAAAATATCTCCAGGATCTCAGAAGGAAGGATTTCTTGAAAAAGACACAAAAATAAGAAAACATAATCAAAATTTACTGCATTAAAATTATGAAATTCAGTTCACCATTAAGAAGTCAAAACACAATCTAATGTAGGAGAGGATATTTGGAAACATAAACTGACAAAGGGCCAATGTGTCCTTCGTCAATTATATTTTATGTCAATTAAAAGACAGCTCAATAGAAAAATGGGTAAGAGACATGGGCAGCTACTGCACAGAGACCATTACATATAGACTGTCAACATACAGGGATACTCTCAAGGCCACATAGCTACTGTTTCGCACCCACTGGCTCAACACACATAATAAAGCTGGTTACTACTCCATGGTGGTGAAGCCATGAAGCCATGGGAAGCACATTCCCAGTGGTGGGAATACAAATTATTACAGCCATTTTGGAAAAAAAAACCAACAAAAAACATTGTCACTACCCATTAAAGTTGAACATTCCCATTCCTTATAAATTAGAAGTTCTTGTAAGAATTAATATGTGTGCCAGGAGGCATGTACATATAGTTAGCATCATTGTTGACTGGGAAAAGAAAAACCTTTATTAACAATAGAAAAGATAAATCAGTTCTGGCACATTAATACAAAAAGTTCTAAAACTGAAATATAGCTATTTTGTATCAACATGTGAAAATAGTTAACAAAAAGAGCATGGCTCCAAGGAGTAATACAGTGTGATTCCATTTATATGAAATTGAAAAACAGGCAAAACTAACTGCTATATATAGTTTGGGAGCACAAATGTGTGATAAAACTGTAAAGGAAAGCAAATCCAGGGCTTCAAAATAATGGCTCAACAGTAGCTACAGAGATGTTAACTGTATTCTTTAAATTGTTCATAAATGTTTATATGTATGATTGGGGATGCAATGTAATAAAGTGAAAGAGCAGAGGACAGTTTGGAATTCATTCCCACAGTAGCACAATGGCAGAGGCAGGCAGCATCCCTTGGCAATAGTGGTGATAGAGCCAAGTGTGGGGTGGCTGGTTAACCCACTGCCACACCTGGAGATGTGACCTTGGCTGTATCTCCATTGTTGTGCTCCTTTGGACCTGTTTTTAAAGTCTGGTTTTTCAGCCTCTCTGGGGGTTCCAGGTTCCTTCCCTTATGCCTCTTGAAAAGCCTCCCCTGCCATGAGCTTTTATTCATTACCAGGTTCCACCCTTCTCCTGCTGGTTTCATTTCTTCAACTTAGAAAAACTCTTCATTATATTTTAAGTGTTAATAGCTTTCAATGTCATTGATCACTCTTTCCTTAAAATCAGACTCCTTTATTGGATTCTATAAAAACCATATATGCCTTATTTTCTTCCTATTTTTCTGCTGTACTGTATTAGTTTTCTTTTCTGGCTCTCCCTTTCTCTCTCCTCTGCTCACACTGGAAATATCAGAGTAACTTCATATCTCCTTCCCAGCCCCACTGCCTGCCTGTCTTCCTCTCCCTGTGCCCTGCCTACTTTTCTCCCTATGCCCTCCATGGGCGATCACATCCTCAGAGCTTTTGAGGCTGTGCTGATCACTCTCCAGTTCAGATATCTCTTCCAGTTGCAAGTAGCTTAAGAGTCAAAAAGGAAGGAACCATGGTTTTTTGTTTGTTTTTTTTTTGGTTTTTTTGCCAATTTTCCAGTGCTAACCATGGAGCCTGGCCCATTGTTCTTATTAAATGAAAATATGTATGAACGATTGCGTGAACAAGTATGTTAGTCTGGTTATCTGAGAACATCTATCTTTATGTTGCTATTAGATGTTTTGTCTGGTATTTAAACCCTAATTTTCCATTTACCCTGGGAAATATAAGCTATTTAAAGGTTCTTGAATGTAGATATGCTTTTCGATAAAAATCATATGTTGTTGGCAAATTCTGGGAGATCCACAGACTGAATAATTTAGTGTGGGGAAAAGAGCAATTTTCCCTTTGAACTAGTGGATTCAACACCACAGAGAATAGACTTGACTTCTCTTACCTCAATGGCTCTGCCCTGTGGCTGAGCATAAAAGTCAGAGAGATCTGAGACATAGAACTAGAAGAAGCCACATCTACCTTGGGTCAAACCATCTTACTCAATACACTGCTCTTATGGTGACAACTTTGCTGTAAGCATGTTAGACTCCAGGATACCTGGCATATGGAGAAATAGTGTGTGCACTCTCAATGCTGAGCAAGCTCATGTGTCTGGAGGGAAGGATGGGTGCAGAAAGTGGAGAATTCTAATGCTCGGCCTCCTTTTCAGAGAAGACATTTTTGGTCCCAGGAGTAGAAGAAAATGAGAATTTCCTGTTGGGCAGTAAACGTATCCCAATGTCTTCTCTGGGGCACTGCTCTGATTTACTTTTGTCACATGTGGACTTTTTGTTCCTGCAGAAATATTCTGTTTTAGTAACACTAAAGATATTTTTGAGGAAATTTAGAAGTAAGAAAGACTGAAAATTTTCTCTTCTGGGTCTTAGTTATAGTTTGATTCAGGAAGAAAAATATGCATATTGTTTTACAAGCAAGACCATGCCCCTCAGAAACTTAACCATGCCCCTCAGAAACTTAAGGTTCTAATAATACACAAAGGGCTGGGATTTAGCTCAGTTGGTAGAGCGCTGCGCTGCAGTCTCTGAGGTCCCAAGTTCAATTCCCAGCACCACAAAAATGGGAGAAGGACCTGGCAATCCACTCCCAAGGCAATCCCCAAACAGTTAGCCATTGAAAACCCTATGAGGGTTGCTATGAGTTGGATACCGACTCGACAGCGCCTAACAATAATACACAAACAAAATGTCCAACTAGAAAGGAAGCCCTAAGCCTTAGGTTTGAAGAGAAAAGAAATCCTGTTTGCTTTTATGGCGGTAGATCCCTCGAGTTAGCTTCAGGTATGCCCAGAAAGGATCAGGTCCCTTTTCATCTTTATAATTGGTCTGGGCTTTAATATTAAAGATTAAAATATGCATTTGATTTAATATTTTATTAAATTAAAAAGCCAAATTACTATAACTATTAATGTTTACTGTACAGAAAATCCCAAACCTCTAAAAGTATTTTGTAAAGAATAGGAATGTTATTAATGGTGGCTATATTCTCAGGTCAACTCCTAAGTTCTTATTAAATTCATTATGTGGCTGCAGTATTCTTGAGTGTATTCTTAGTATCTCCAGAAAGAAAGGCATGGCCTCCCCAAACCACACTTTGAATTCTAAGCATTGAGACTCTTGAGTCCTGAGGCCCCTGAATCCCTAACACTGTGGGCAGTAAGGAAGTATGGCATGGAGCTTCAATTGGCTAAAGAGGTCCCAAGGTAGGAAAAGGAGGTGGAGAAGGACTACCCAGCACTTCTGGTAGTCTCCACAGCGATGGTTAGGTAGGCTTCATGGATCATGGCATCAACGATAGAGGAAGGTTCCTGGAAATCAGGGCATCAGTGATAGCAGAGGATTTTGTGGGCAAGTGGCAGTGGTCATTCATAACTATCAAGTCAAGAATTCACATGTCAGGGGATGGTTATACACATAATATTGTTGTTCTTGTTGTTAGGTGCCTTGAGTTAGGTATGACTCACAGTGACCCCTATAGGGTTTTCAATGGCTGATTGTTTTGGGATTGTTTAGGGAGTGGATCACTAGGTCCTTCTCCCATTTTTGCAGTGCTGGGGATCCAACCTTGGGCCTCAGAGAGTGCAGAGCAGCACTCTACCAACTGAGCTAAACCCCAGCCCCACAAACATAATAGTGTCTGAATATTTTATTCTAAATACTTTATTTGGAAATGTTTTGTTAATTCTTTGTTAACATGGAATGTGTTAAGGCTTAGAGGTGCAAAGAGGAAGACTCAGATGACCGTCAGCATCCTTGTGGAATATATGCCACTTCTCTCACATATCAGTAGTTGGCAGGAGTTGTAGAGCACATCATTGACTCTGAAGATTTAAGTAAGTGCCTTATTTGGAAGAATGGAAGTGTTTTTGGGAAGTGATCCTTATATATTAAATACCACATGAGGAATGACAAAGGTGATATTTGCAATGAAAACTCAATTTCTTGACCTTCTTATAAAAGGTTATCCATAAGCTACACATGGTGGTGGACTCTTGTAATTCCACCACCTAAGAGGCTGAGGCAGGTAGATCATGAGTTCAAGACCAACCTGAGCTACATTGCAAATTCAAAGCCTGAGGTACATAGTGAGACTCTGTCAATAACCATAAAAACCTTCAGTGATATGATCTCTGGTTTTTTTTTTTTTCTATCTATGTAGAAAAGCCTGCAGTCCTACCACTGTGGTGTCTGATCCCGTCAGATCTCGGAAGCTAAGCAGAGTCAGACCTTGTTAGTACTTGGATGGGAGACCACCTGGGAACACCAGGTGCTGTAGGCTTGGTAGAAGGACCCAGTAACCCACTCCCAAAAAACAATCAGCTATTGAAAACCCTATGAATAGCAGAGAAGCACTGATAATACTGTTTCACTTGTTGTATGTAGACACCAACTCATGAGTCAGACACCAACTCAACAGCACCTGACAACAACATACAGAAAAAGCTTTAAAAAATATGGATTCTTGGGATGGAAATTGTGATTTATTGATAACTATAATTAAATCCTCTGTGATGTCTGTAGCTTAATTTCAAAAACTAAAAGCCCCAATAGAGGGGCTAGGGTTTAGCACAGTTGGTAAAGTGTTCCTCTGTACTCCCTGAGGCTCTGGTTTCAATCCCAAGCACCATAAAAATGGAAGAAGGACCTGGCAACCCACTCCTGAAACAATTCAGCCATTGAAAACCCTATGAATAGCAGAGATGCACTGACATAGAGCTGAGCATGGCACAGTGTCAGGGAATGTTTCATTCTGTTTTACATAGGGTGGCTATGAGTCGGACCTGACTCAACAGTACCTAACAAAAACACCAAAACAACAACAAAAGCCAATAAGATTTATAATACTTGACTTCATAAAGGTGTTGATTCTTCATGATAGGCACTGTAGCACATGCCAGTTATCCCAGTTACTTTGGAGACTGAGGCAGAAAGATTGCAAGTTTTAGGCCAGAGGCAGCCTGTACATTTTAGTGAGACCCTATTTCAAAATTAAAGATTAAAAGAGGGGCTAGGAGTATGGCTTAGTGGTAGAACATTTACTTAGCATATATGAAGCCCTGGGTTCAACCTACCAGTACTGAAAAAATAAAAAGTTTATTCTTCAATAATAAGCAAAATTAAACAACCAAAAAATACGAGAAGATAAGGGAAATGTTTTCATCATATATGATAAAAGTTTAATGTCACTAATAATGGGATGTGAGGGGTAAAAAAAGAGCAACACTAGAGAAAACTACACAATAGGAGATACATATAAGAACATATGCAAATGATTGGCAACCTTAAGGAAAAATGCCAAAGTTTCATGTTCAGAATGGAACACAAGGGCCAGGCACAGTGATGCAGACTTGTAATCCCAGCATTTGGGGGGCTGAGGCAGGAAGATTGCAGAGTTTGAGGCCATCCTGGGCTCCATAGTTAGCTTGAGGCCAGCCTGTAGTCTTCCTTGCTTTCAGTAATCAATTTTTCACTAAGTCCTGTCTCCACAAGGGTTTCCAAATCTATTTTCTCCTCTTAAGCTCCATTGTTCCCACCTTGATGACATCTTTCTTCTAGACCATAGCATGAGCTCTGGAGGAAGCTACCCATATCTACCCTGGCTCTCCTCAAATATTTTCCAACCTGAAGCCAGAGTAATTATTTTCAAAATATAAATCTTGTTTGACTCTCTTGCTTAAATTATTTCAATGTCTTCCTATTGTTCTCTGGATAAAGGTCAAAATCCCTCAATGGGTCTTACCATTAGAAAACCTTAATATATACTACTTTTCTCAAATATGAACTCAACATGAAGCACAAGGCTCTGTGTGATTTGGCTCTTCCTTTCTTTCGAGCTCTATCACAATACTACACTGTCCCTGGCTTGCTGCATGCCATCCACATTAGAATTCTTTCTGTTCCTAGAATAGGCCCACCGCCTCCGCACATGCTATTTTATCTTCCTAGAATTGTCTTTACTCTGACTCTAATTCTCATCTCTGCTCCCTTGATAAGACAATTTCTATATCACTCAGTCATCATATTTTTCCCCCAGGGGAACATTACCTGACTTCTTCAGATCCCAACTAAATTATGTCAATCACTGTTTATATACTCATTGCATTGATTCACCATCATAATACTTACCACAGTGGTAAATTTACATTTACTTGTGATCTTTTCCTTTTTTTCAATACAGGAGGTTTGAAACCAGGGCCTTGCACATGCTAGGCAACTGCTTTACTATTGAGCCACTCCCAACTCCTTTTTAACTTTTATTTTGAGAGATGGTCTTTCTAAAGTTGTGCAGCCACTTCTGGCCTCAAACTAAAGATCATCCTTCCTCAGCCCCTCAAGTGGCTGGGATTAATAGGCATGAACAATGGCGCCAGGCTTACTTGTGATGTTTTGATTCACGTCTGTCTACTAGAGTGTAAATGCCATAAGGCAAGGACCAAAGCTAGTTTTACTTGACACTGTATGGAGCTATCTTTGGTTAAATGAATGGATAATTAATGTCACTGGAACAAAGGAATATAAAATCATTGCAGAAGTTTTCCCTTTTAAGTTGTCAAAGATTAACAAAATTTATACCAGTCTTCTTCTCTGAAAGGCACTTTGTGCCTTCCAGACATCCATACACACACAATTCTACTTTTAACAATATTGCCAAAGCAGATCATCAGAGAAACATCTGACAATGTTCAATGTCAAATAGGAAATTGATTAAACAAATTGTAGCACCTCCATACCACACAATACTATCCATTCTGAGTAATGTTTATCTCTGTTGACATAATGGTCTCCATAGACATTTAAAGTGAGAAAGCCAGGTAGAAATAGGATTGTACAGTAGAATGACATTTTGGTAAAAATAAGTGTGCATTCCTCTTTCTCTATGGTATGTAGACTTACAGAAAAATCTGGAAGGAGAGTAATAAAATGCTAATGATGGTAATTTCTGGGTAGTGAAATGGATTATTTTCATTATAATTACATAAAATTCAATGAGCATGTGTCATATTCATAATCAGAAAAATACATGCTTTTCAATATGAAAAATATTTTTAAATGCTTTATCATTTCTTTTTATTAAGCCTATATTAAATATTTTTATTTTGGATACTGCTGTAGAATAATTTTTAGAAAGGAAGGTAAAAGATAACCTGCCTCTTATGACAAAATAAAACACTCATCTTGGCAACTAGGATATTTACTCATATACACAGAGACGTCCTATTTCTTTTGTGAAGGACTCTTTTTTTTTTGGCAACTCTAATTGTTAGAACACTCTTTTTATGGAACAAAAATCTATCTCTATATAATGACAAAATTTTTTCCTATTATTTTCCATATTATTAATGCCTCATATAATGCCTACAGGATAGCAGGGACTTAAATACTTAATGAATTATGAGTTCTTTAAAATAAATAACTTTTTTCCCACAAAAGATTTACTTTATGTTTCAATGAAACTCTCAACTCAGCCAGGCACTGTAGCACACATCTATAAAAGCAGTGACTTGGGAGGCAGAGTCAGGAGGATCACAAAGGCCAGAGGCAGCCTGTGCAATTTAATGATACCCTGTCTCAAAATATAAAAGGGGCTGGGAGTGCAGCTCAGTGCTAGAACACTTGCCTACCATTAGTGAGACCCTGGGTTCAACCCCCCAGTTGCAGGGGAGCAAGGACAAAATCCTCAACTCCTTAAATTGTCTTCACTCATTGGGGTTGCCACAACTACATACATTCAGTTCTTTCTACTCAAGTTCTCTGGTCATTAAGGCCCCTCTTAAAAGATCCATAGTACTCTACGTATGGGCTGATTAGTAAAGAGAAGAAATTAGCTGTTATACTATTTTTTAAACTTAATGTTGCCTAAGTTTCACTGCTTTTGAAATTAATCATGCCGTATTGTAATCCCCATAGTAAGTATGGTAAATAAATATTTATTCAGAAGTCTTCTTCCATAGAAATTATTATCAAGTAAAATCTCCCTCATTGTGATGTGATTAAAAACTTTAACCGGCTATATTGATATAAAATTTGCCTAAAATAAAAATCACCAATTTAATAGTACAATGAGTTATAACAAGTATATACAGATGCTCCTTAACTCATGACAGACTACATCTGGATAGACTCATAGTAAATTGAAGCAATCATAATTTGAAAATGTATTTACTATATTTCACCTACCAAATATCTTGGTTTAGCAACAAAGTCCCTGCAGAATGCCAGTTGTTTGTTCTCATGATTAGGGGGCTTACTGAGGGCCGCAGTGGATTGCTACCACTGGCATCAAGACAGCCTATTATGCTGCATGTCATTTTCCCAAGAAAAGATCAAAAATCAAAATTCTAAGTATGGTTTCTACTAGTGCATATTGCTTTTGCACCACAGTTAGAGTTGAAAAATTATAGCTTCCACCATTATAAATTGGGGGCTATCTGTATAGTTATGTTACCATGAACATCTTCAAGATACAGAATGGATCCATCATTTAAAAAGTTTCTTCATGATCAAGGCAGGGAGTTCCCTTTCCCCATGTTAAATGTGCTTCTTATACTAGGCTGGGGTTTAGCTCAGTTGGTAGAGTGCTGTTCTACACTCTCTGAGGCCCTGGATTTAATCCCCAGCACTGCAAAATGAGAGAAGGACTTGGCAGCCCACTCCCAAAAACAATCAGCTATGAAAACCCTATGAATAGGAAGAGAAGCACAGACATAGTGCTAAGCATGACACAATGTTGGGAAGTGTTTCATTCTGTTGTACATAGGGTTACTACGAGTTGGACCCGACTCCATGGCACCTAACAACAACATAGTGCTTCTTGAACTCAGGTGGGTAATATAAGTCCTTTGACTTTTTCCTTTCATCAGACTTGTTTTAAGATTTTTTTTTTTTTTTTTTTTTTTTAGCTGTTCTAAGCCACTTAAGGGCTGGGATTTAGCTCAGTTGGTAGAGTGCTGCACTGCAGTCTCTGAGGTCCCAAGTTCAATTCCCAGCACCACAAAAATGGGAGAAGGGCCTGGCAATCCACTCCCAAGGCAATCCCGAAACAGTCAGCCATTGAAAACCCTATGAGGGTCGCTATGAGTCAGATACTGACTCGACGGCACCTAACAACAACAACAACAAGCCACTTAAAATTCCATATAATTTTTAGAATCAGTTTCTTAATTTCAATTTAAAATTCTTTTGGAATTTTATTTGGGGTTGTGTTGAATTTGTAGACAAATTTTTGGAAAATTAATAAATTAACAATATTGAATCTTCCAATCCATGAACATATTTCTCCATTCATTTTGGTCTCCTTTAATTTCTCTCAGAAATGCTCTGTGAATTTCAGTGTATGTGGCTTGAAGATAACTTATTAAATATAGCCATAAGTATTTCATGTTTTTGATGTGTTTATACATTTATTTTTAAACTTCCATTTCCAATTGCATGCTGGTAGTATATTATAATATAATTGATTTTTATACTTTGATCTCATATCCTATAAATATTTATCATTCATTTATTAGCTCTAGAGGATTTTTTGTAGGTTGCTTACAGTTTTCTACATACTGTATATTCTCAAATCCAATCTGTAATTTTTCAACAGTTTTAGAGGGCTAAAAAAGTCAGATACAGATTAGAGTCATGTGTGGTTTAGATTCTTAGTCTACAGTTGGTTTAGGGGAAAATTATAGAACTGCTGTACATGTTGTAAAAACAATACAATGCAATGGTGCAGATTAGATTCAGGTGCAGATTAGATTCAAGAATACATGGTAGATGTTCATGTCATCCGCAATTACAGATTATAGTTTACTCCTTCCTTTCTAGCTATGTGCCATTTACTTATTTACTCACCATAATTAAACCAGATAAGACCCCTCCCAGCACAATACTGAATATGAACTGACATCCTTCCCTGTTCCTTCATCTTAAAATGAATGTAGTCTTTAAACATTAAGTATGATGTTAGTGAAAGTTCTTTTGTAGATAATCTTTATCAGGTTGATGAATTTTCCCTCTGTTCTTAATATTGTTAATTTTTCTCATAATTGGGCATTACATATTTTTTCCAATGCTTTTCCTAAATCTGTTGAAATGATCATATGTTTCTTCTTTTTTAGCATTTAATTTGGAGAATTATATGATTTATTTTCAAGTATTAAACTAATTCCCTATTTTGGGGATAAATCCTACTTTGTCGTGAAATATTGTTATCCTTTTCATTTATTGCTCAAGTTGTTGTTGTTGTTGTTGTTAGGTGCTCTCGAGTCGAGTCCGACTCATAGCGACCCTATGTACAGCAGATTGAAACTCTTGCTGATTCTGTGCAAGGCAAAAGATCTTATTTATGTTTAAGCCCATTGTTGCAGACACTGTGTCAGTCCATCTGGTGGAGGGTTTTCCTCTTTTGTGTTGACCTGCCACTCTCCCAAACATGATGTCCTTCTCCAGGGATTCATCCCTCCTGACTACATGTCCGAAATATGTAAGAAGCAGTCTGGCCATTATTGCTTCCAAGGAGCACTCTGGTTGCACTTCTTCTAAGACAGATTTGTTGGTTCTTTTGGCAGTCCACGGTATATTCAATAGACGTCTCCAGCACCACAATTCAAAAGCATCAATTCTTTTTCTGTCTCTCTTGTTCAATGTCCAGCTTTCACAACCATATGATGCCACTGAAAATACCATGGCATGAGTCAGACGCACCTTCATCTTCAATGTGACATCTTTGCTTTTCAATACTCTAAAGGGATCTTTTGCCACAGCTTTTCCTAGAGCAATGCATCTTTTGATTTCTTGACTGCTGCTTCCACAGGTGTTGATTATAGAGCCAAGCAAAGCAAAATCATGGACAACATCAATCTTTTCTCCAATTAGTGTGAAGTTGCATGCTGACCCAGTTGTAAGGATTTTTGTTTTGTTGATGTTCAGTCATAACCCATATTGGAGGCGATGATCTTTGATCTTCAGTAAATGTTTTAAATCTTCCTCACTTTCAGCAAGCAGAGTTGTGTCAGCTGCATAATGCAGGTTGTTAATGAGTCTTCCTCCAATCTTGATGCCACGTTCTTCCTCATAAAGTCCAGCTTCTCGGATTATTTGCTCAGCGTATAAATTGAAGACATAGGGTGAAAGTATACAGCCCTGACGCACATCTTTCTCAACTTTAAACCACTCAGTGTTCCTTGTTCTATTCAAACAACTGCCTCCTGGTTCATGTACGGATTTCTCATGAGCACAATTAGGTGTTCTGGTATTCCCATTTTCCAAAGTGTTATCCATAATTTGTTATGATCCAAACAATCAAATGCTTTTGCATAGTCAATAAAACATAGATAGACATCTTTCTGATATTCTCTGCTTTCAGCTAATATCCACCTGACATCAGCAATGATGTCCCTGGTTCCCCGCCCTCTTCTGAATCCCGCTTGATTTTCCGGTAATTCCCTATCTGACTGCTGCAGTCACTTCTGAATGATCTTTAGTAGAATTTTGCTGGTGTGTGATATTAATGATATTGTCCGATAGTTTGCACATTCAGTTGGATCCCCTTTTTTGGGAATAGGCACAAATATGGATCTCTTCCAGTCAGTTGGCCAAGTAGCTGTTTTCCAAATCTGTTGGCATAAACATGTTAACACCTCCAGTGTTGCATCTGTTTGTTGAAACATCTCCATTTGTATCTCATCAATTCCTGGAGCCTTGTGTTTCACCAGTTCTTTCAAGGCAGCTTCTACTTTGTCCTTCCTTCAACACCATTGGTTCTTCTTCATATGCAACCTCTTGGAATGGTTGGTCATCTACCAATTCTTTCTTGTATAATGACTCTGTGTATTCTTCCCATCTTCTTTTGATGTTTCCTGCATCATTTAATTATTTTCCCTATAGAATCTCTCACTACTGCCACTCAAGGCTTGAATGTTTTCTTCACTTCCTTAAGCTTGAGAAACACAGAGCATGTTCTTCCCTTTTGGTTTTCTGCCTCCAGCTCATTGCATATGTTATTATAATATTTGTTTTTGTCTTCTTGAGCTGCCTTCTGAAATCTTCTGTTTAGTTCCTTAACTTCATCATGTCTTCTTTTTGCTTTAGCTGCTAGATGTTCGAGGGCAAGGTCCAGTGTCTCTTTTGAGATGTAATTTGGTCTTTTCTTTTTTTTCTTGTCTTTTAAAGAACTTTTTGCTTCCTTCTTGAATGATATCTTTTATGTCATGCCACAACTCTTCTGGTCTCCTATCATTTGTGTCTAATGCATTAAACCTATTTTTGAGGTGGTCTCTGAACTCAGGTGGGATATACTCAAGGTCATACCATGGCTCTCGTATACTTGTTCTAGTTTTCTTCAGCTTCAGTTTGAACTTGTCTATGAGAAGTTGATGGTCTGATCCACAGTCAGCACCTGGTCTTGTTTTGGCATTTTGTACAGAGCTTTTCCATCGTCTCTTTCCACGTATGTAGTCAGTTTGATTCCTGTATGTTCCATCTGGTGAAGTCTATGTGTATAGTCTCTGTTTATGATGTTAAAAAAATGTATTTGCAATGAAAAGGTCATTGGTCTGACAAAATTCTATCATGCAATCTCCAGCTTCGTTTCTGTCACCAAGACCATATTTTCCAACTACTGAACCTTCTTCTTTGTTTCCAACCTTTGCATTCCAGTCACCAGTGATTATCAGTATGTCTTGATTGCATGTTTGATCTATTTCAGATTGCAGAAGCTGATAGAAGTCTTCCCTTTCTTCATTTGTGACCTTAGTGGTGGGTGCATAAATTTGAATAATAGTCATATTAACTGGCCTTCCTTGTAGGCGTATGGATATTATT